>BQNB010028660.1:1842-56446 GCA_026074375.1 Tanacetum coccineum
ACAAAAGTTAGTACCGACAGTGCAATTTTTGTACCGATGGGCAAAGTTAGTACCGCTAAAGAGCCGTTGGAGAAAATACCGCCAAGGGTCTAAAGTGTAACTTGTAACGGTTTCTTCGCTCTTAGGTTTATTTAACCTATATAAACCCATCTCAATTGCAAAATTCACTCACGTAATCTCTCTCAATTACTCTCCTTCTTCAAACCCTAATCTCTCACTCACCGACGATCACAAATTCTACAACCATGGCTGTTCTTGAATCGTGCCCTAAACACAATATGGTTGCTTATCTAGAGAAGACTGATGGAAATGCAGAGTTTCATGAGATTATTGACTTTCTTACACGAAGCTCTATTCACTATGCTCTCACTGTAAGTCTTGTAATCTCTACTACGTTTGTTGAACAGTTTTGGACATCTGCTAAGTCCTAAACAATCCATAATGTTAGATATATTAATGCCAAAGTAGCTGACAAGCCTGTAACTATCTCTGAAGCATCCATACGAAGTGATCTTCATTTTGATGATGTGGATGGAATAGATTCTCTGAATAATCAGGCCATATTTGATGCTATTAAGCTCATGGGGTATGAGGGGGATTTAACTGTCCTAACATTTAACAAAGCACTATTTTCACCCCAATGGAAATTTCTATTTCATACCCTAAATCACTGCCTAAGTTCAAAAAGTACTTCTTGGGATCAGATTCCCATTAATATTGCCACTGCAGTGATTTGCTTGACCTCTAATCAAAAGTTTAATTTTTCTAAGTTAATTTTTGATGGTATGATTAGACATTTAGATGCAAAGAAAAAGTTTGTTATGTATCCACGATTTATTTCAATCTTTTTGACTAATCAGCTAAAGAATGTGCCCGTGCCTTCAGACCATTTTCCTATTAATGCCTTAACAAGCAAAGTTTTCTCCTTTATGGTTAAAAAGGGAAAACATTTTTCAGGGAAAGTCACGCCACTATTTCCTAACATGCTGGTTCAACCAACAGAGGATGAGGGTGAAGGGTCAGAAAGACCATCTGAACCACAACCTACACCCTCTCCTCCTCACCCAAGTGACGCCTATTTTAAGCCTCAGCCTGACCCATCATCTAGACCTTCATCCACTATACCTATTACAGATCCCATTCCTGAGGGTTCTGGTAGAAATCTTGGAAATCAGTCATCTAGTGATAAATCTCTTTCAGGGAGTGAGGGTGGCTTGACTCTCCAAAGTGTCTATGATCTCTATCTTTCATTATGTACACATGTCACAACTCAAGCTGCAGAAATCAAATCTTTGAAGGCACAAGTCAAGAGATTGAAAAAGAAAGCCAGGCCTTTCATTCTTAATCATAAAGCTTGGCTCAGGACTGCTCAGAGGTAGAACAAACACAAGGATAAGGTCTTGAATACATCAAAGAGGAGGAGTGTATTCAAACAAGGGAGGAAAACTGTCAAATCTTCCAAAGGTGCACCTACAGTACCTACAAACACTGAATGGGATGATTTGGAAATGGACATTGATGACACAATGGACTACACTTTTGCCCAAGATGAAGGGAAGACTGATAAAGTTGATGAAAAGGGAGAAAGTACTGCTCAGCAACAAAGTACTGATAGGCAAGATGAAGGTACTGACATCCTAAAAGTTAGTACCGACAGAACAAAACTTAGTACCAACAAGGTTAAAGAAGGTACTGCTGAGCCAGAACCAAGAGAAAGTACTTCTTCAGCAGCTCAAACAACTCCAACACCTAACATTTGGAGATGATGAAACAATTGCTCAAGTTCTTCTAAACATGAGTCAAGCTAAAGCAGTTTTAAAAGAAAAGAAAAAAGGAGTAGAAATTAGAAATGTTAAAAATGCTGAGAGACCAAGGACCACTTCAACAAGATCATTATTAACATTAAAGCTTCTTCCAAAGATTGATCCAAAAGACAAAGGCAAAAAGAAAATTGAATAAGAAGATGAGTCTGATACTGAATCTGAAGGTATTCCTGAAGCTGAAAAGAAATTTAAGCAACTTGCTAGGGATGAAGAGATGGCCAAAAAGGTGCAAGAGGATTGGGAAGCAGAAGAAGAAGTTAAAAAGCTAGCTGAGGAAGAAGCTATAAAGGTTGAACTCTCAAATGAATATGATTTTATTCGGGCAAGACTTAATGCTGACAAGATACTTGCTGAAAAGCTTCAAGAGGAAGAGAGAGAAATGTATACTATTGAGCAAAGAGCCAAGTTCCTTTATGACACAATTGCTGCTCAAAGAAGATTCCTTGATCAACAAAAGTCTGAAGCTATAAGAAACAAACCTCCTACAAAGAACCAGCTTAGGAATCAAATGATGACTTATTTGAAACATGTTGAAAACAAGAAGCATGCTGATTTAAAGACCAAAAGCTTTGAAGAAATAAAGTTTTTGTATGAAAAGCTAAAAAGTTTTGATGATAGTTTCATTACTGTTGGTTCTACTAAAGATGAGAGAAAGATTAAGGAAATGAATAAGGGAACTAGTGATTCTGACAAGAAGAAAAAGGTTGTCAAGGAAGATGACACAGCAAAGGTATCTGCTAAGCAAGATATGACAGAGCAAGGTACAAAGAAAAGGAAGGGTGGTCGTATAAAGATGATTGCAAGGAAAAAGCCAAGATCACAACCAAAGGTTGATAGTGATGATGAATACAGATAATGCCTAAGGGTTGTTGCATTAGACTGTACTATAGATAGTGAAGTCATGGAGATAAAATCAGTTATTGTCAGACTACACAAGGTTTCATCACCTGATGGGGACTATCTTGTTGTCCTCAGAGCCAATGGGAACTTCAGAGCATTCAACTATCTACTGGAGGTACTACATATATTTGATAGGCAAGATGTATTTCATCTATATGATTTGGTAATGAAGCAGTACTCAGAAAGCACACCAGAAGGTATAGAGTTGATTCTTTAGGGAGACTTGAAGATTATGATAGAATCCTCAATAGAAGTAACTGATCAAGGTGATTTATGGAATGATCAACAAGATTGGGAGATTGTCACTTGGAGATTGTATAAGGCTTGTGGAGTTTGTATACTAGAGTTTAAGGATGGAATAGTCATTCACATGCTAGTAGAAAGAAAATATCCTCTCTCCAAGGAATTGCTGCAAAGAATGCTTGATTTTGGATTAGAGGTTGAAGAAGAAAGTACTGATGCATTAGATTTGATAAGGTTCCTTAAGCAACAACTTAATGAAGAGTAAAGATGAAATGGGATTGAAAAGGGTTTGAGTGTTGGCTAACCACCACACAACAAATGGTCATCGGTTCACCATGCTTAATAGGCAAAAGAACTGGCTAGTCCATAAGCAAACGGCTTGTGGTAAAGACTTCTCAAATCTGTTTATTGTTGACAATTTTCCAAAAATTGTAGGGTTCTCAACTCACCTTGCTTCATGGTTAAGAGTTGGCTAGTTCAGGATCAAACAGTTCTTGGTAAAGACTACTCAAATCTGTTGATAGCTGATAGTTTGCTAAAAACTATATGGTTTATCAATGCACCATGTTATGGAAATGAAGCATTGGCTAGTCCAAAAGCAAACGATTTTTGGTAAAGACAAGTCAAATCCGTTGATGGTTGACAGTTTACCAAATTCTGTATGGTAATCAACTCACCATATTTTGCAATAAAGAGTTGACTATCCCAGAGCAAACGGCTACTGGTAAAGGAATATCAAATCAGTTTATGGCTGGTAGTTTGCCAAAAACTACAAAGCCAACTTAGTTGGATTGTTGCTGAAAAGATGTTGCTGTTGAAGACATGTTGCAGAAGGATAGCAAAACATGTCAAAGAAACTTTAAGGTCAGATCAAGATTTGTCAGAGTGTTTGAATACATCCTCCATGAAGTTTAAAGAATCTACACTGAAGAAACATGAAGTTAAACAAGTTCAACAATCATGTTTAGGGGAGGATTGTTGGGAATTATACATTCTTGACTTAGTACCGTTAGTTATATACTTAGTACCGCTAGTTATAGTTAGTACTGACAGTACAAAATGTTAAGTACTGCTCAGATAGGTAGTACCGTTAGTATAAAATAGTTAGTATTGTTTAAGAGATATGCATGAGTTATTATAGGAAAAGATTTGGTTAAAGATATGCATGATCTTTTACGCATTTTGTAAGCCAAGATTCGGGTTTTCCTTGGTGTATAAAAGGAACCCTCACGGCATAGTTAGAGATATCAGTTCATTGTCAATCTCATAGTTAGCAATCAATATAAAAGCTTAGTTATCAATATTCATTGTTCTTCTTTGCATTATAAGTTAGATTCCGCATAACTTATAGTGTTCTTAATCTTTGCTTCTCCTGTAATTTGTGTGAATCTATTCATATTAGCTACAACCCTTAACAAGGTAGTAAGATCTATATTCAAAGGGATCCACACTTCTCAATAACATTTACTACATGGAAATCCAGGAGACTGTATATTAAATGGCTATCTTCTATATCTTCTTAGGTTATAATATGAGCCCCCTTATCCTCATGTTTAGTGAAGTTTATACCCAATCCACACTCAGGAATGACTGGAGGTATGGTTGTGTTACTATTAATGACTTCGCATTGTATGTATCCTTATAAGTATTTGTGTCTCTTTGCAGGCTCCTCGAATGACCCTATGATGAAATCATCGCTGTCGGCGATGCTTCACAAGATTGTGTTGATCGCCTCTAAAACAACCGTTGGTCAAAATGGAATAGTCCACAGATATTGTGGTCTAAAACTGTCAGATTTACCCACACCCATTTTAGGTAAAGACTCACACATAGGATATTCCCGATCGAATAAATACTGGATCGGTATTGCAAAGGTCAGACCTATCAAGATATGCTAAAAATTTCATGCACATTAAAAGATAATGGGCCAGCATCAACTTCACGGTACGCACACACCCGTGCCAGCAGAAGACCCCGAGGTATTTGTTTTGCAAACTGATATTCAAATACTTGATTTTGTAAAGATACGATTCCTTTAGTTTTGTAAATTGTGCCGTTGTGAAAGACTCCTACACACGCCATCTATGACTCACGCCCATTTCATATTTGTGTAGTTGTAAAGCCCCCTAAACGTGCAGTCTTAACCTCGGCATGTAATCTTCCACAACAGTGTCCCAAACATGCTTGCCAAATTTAAATCAAGTTATCTTTGTATGTCACCTTATGATCATGGTTATTGCATCTTCAATTCCTTCTCATGCAGGTGAACCTCCCACATGCCATAACCTAGGCCCTCCGTCCTACCAGTGCTCCAAGTGTGATGCCACCATGTGGTATGCCAAAAGAATAGACAAGGCAAAACGGGTTGCGCATCCAACATTCTCTCTATGCTGTCAAGAAAGTAAACCACGCCTCTCTTAATTCAATGACACACCCCCTCCGTTAAAGAAACTACTCGACTAGACTATCCTTATAACCTCAAATTTAAGGGAACAAATCAGGGTGTACAACAGCATGTTTTGTTTTACATTTTTCGGCGCCAATATAGACCATTCAATTCATTCAGGTAGGGCGCCATATATGTTTAGAATCAACAGCCAAAACTACCATCGTATGGGTTCTTTGCTGCCCACAGAAGGAGTCCCCCCGAGATATGCACAACTATACTTCTTCGATACACAGAATGAAATCAGGAATAGGATGTCGGCTTTGATGGAGAAAGAGACGACCAAAAAGGTTGATGAAAACACAGTCTCTGGGCTGATCCAGATGCTGGATCGATCAAACGCACTTGCACAGTCCTTCCGAATGGTAAAGGAGTGGTGCCGGTCACATGGCTCTCAAGACTTCAGCCTTAGGTTAATAAGTGAAAGAACAACGTCTAGACAATACAACGTACTTACGATGTCTGAAGTTGCAGCCATGGTTGTAAATGATTTTGGCGACGGTATTCCTTCGAGAGACATAGTGGTAAACAAAAACAATGAAGGCCCGCAACGAATATCAGAACTTCACCCAAGCTACATGGCATTGTAATACCCTCTATTGTTTCCGTATGGAGAGGACAGGTTCCATGAAAACATAGAATAATACATAAACCAGTACCGCAAAACAAAAACGTGTGAAAACACAATCGCTGGGCTGATCCAGATGCTGGATCGATCAAACAAACTTACACAGCCCTTCCGAATGGCAAAGGAATGGTGCCGGTCACATGGCTCTTAAGACTTCAGCCTTAGGTTAATAAGTGAGAGAACAGTGTCTAGACAGTACAACGCACCTACGGTGTCTGAAGTTGCAGCCTTGGTTGTAAATGATTTTGGCGACGGCATTCCTTATAAAGACATAGTGGTAAACAAAAACAATGAAGGCCCGCACTGAATATCAGAACTTTACCCAAGCTACATGGCATTGCAATACCCTCTGTTGTTTTCGTATGGAGAGGACGGGTTCCATGAAAACATAGAATACTATGTAAACGCGGGTACCAAGAAAACAAAACACATATATGTGACAATGAATGAATATTACGCTTATATAATCCAACATCGACCTAACCAGGGCACCAGTTGTTGCAAGGAGGGCGGCCATTTCAGCAATATTTAGTTGACGCCTTCACGGCTGTTAAGAAGCAAAGACTAAAATGGACGTAAAATAACCAGGACACATTACGCGTAGATCTGTATCACAACCTGTGTGATGCTGTAACACGAGGCGATACGAGTGCAGCCGGGCTCGTGAAAAGAATAGTTTTGCCCAGAAGTTTTATAGGCAGCCCACGATACATGATACAGAACTATCAAGATGCAATGGCTCTATGTCGAGCATATGGCAATCCGGACCTGTTCATCACGTTCACCTCTAACCCAAAATAGGTTGAAATCTCTGAGATGTTAGCTCATATACATGGACAGAAATCGCATGATCGGCCAGAGATAGGAACCCGAGTCTTCAAAATGAAACTGACAGAACTGATGGATGACCTTACTAAAAGGCATGTATATGGAGATTGTTACACAAGTAATACATCTCTCATTATAAACTTTTGTGATCGTTCATTATAAAATATATTGAATGCCATAAAGTAACTTATTTATATCCCATCTCAGTCGTGTATGTGATAGAGTTCCAAAAACAAGGGCTGCCCCACGCACATATCCTGTTATGGTTGGAGGAACGCTTTAAGTACACGACCCCTGATGAAATCAATGATATAATCATAGCTAAAATCCCATCTCCAACCGAAGATCCAGACGGGTATAAAGTAGTGTCTGAATTTATGTTGCACGGGCCTTGCGGCAAAGACGCAAAATATGCCCCTTGTACTACAGAGGGAAAATGCTCGAAACATTACCCTAAGGTGTTCTTGGAGGAGACGATGATTGATGAAGATGGGTATCCTATTTATCGTTGCCAAAATAACAAAGTAACTGCCAAGAAAGGCAAGTTCAATTACAATAACCAGCATGTTGTCCTTTACAATTGGTATTTGTTGCTGAAATATCAGGCACACATAAACGTTGAATGGTGCAATCGATCTAAAGCAATTAAGTACTTATTCAAGTACTTAAACAAGGGGTCGGATAGAGCTACTAAGGAGAACGTTACAACCGGGGCCGATGGGGTATCAATACAAATTTCCCAAGTGGACGAAATTAATAACTATCTAAACTGTCGGTTTATAGCTCTATGTGAGGCCGTATGGCGGCTCTTTTCATTTGATATCCATTACTCATACCCAACCGTCATGCAGCAGAATTACCACCTTCTGAATCAGAATGCAATCACATTGCTCGATTTCGAGGATTTGCCCACCCTTCTGGACAAGGAAGGAATTAACATTAAAATGTTTACCGATTGGTTTGAATTAAACAAGAGGGATCCAGCCGCAAAAGGCGCCTAAATACCACAGCACTATGTGTGGCACGCACAGCAGAAGATTTGGAAGCCAATGAAACAGAAAAAATGCATAGGCAGGATTGTGTATTCGTCCCCCGCCGCCAGGGAATGCTATTATCTTAGAATGCTGTTGAACGTTGTAAGAGGAGCTCAATCATTTACGAAACTGATGACGGTTAACAAACAAACTTATGCAACATTTAAAGCGGCGTGCTTTGCGTATGACCTACTGAATGATGACAAGGAGTGGTCACACGCTATAGCAGAAGCAAAGTTATGGGCAATGGGGCCACAATTGTGGGACTTATTCGTAACGATCTTACTGTTTTGTGATGTAGGTCGACTGCTACAGCTATGGGAAGAAAACTGGACCGCTTTATCGAAAGACATATTGCATAAAAAAGGTACTTTACAGGTATCCAGCCTTGCAACTGACGGATGAACAGATTAGAAATTATCATCTTTTGGAAATCCAAAAACTGCTAAATAGGCATGGAAGATCCTTGGCAGAATTCCAAGACCTCCTGCGCCTAAATCCATGATTACTAACAAACCTGGACAACCAGTTGATCCGGGAAGCGCTCGACTTTGATGTGAATAAAAGAAGGGCTAAACATGCGTAACTTCATTCGTTGTTAAACCCCGAGCAACGTATGGTGTATGACAAGGTGATCTAATCTGTGTACAGTGAGAGCGGTCAGTTTTACTTTATCCATGGACCCGGGGGAACCGGGAAAACATTCGTATACAGGACTATAATCGCAAGATTACGATCATCCTAGAAGATCATGCTTGCTGTGGCATCCTCAGGCACGTCCTTTTGCACATAATTATTGTTTGGTTTAGTCATACATTACGATTTTCTAACAATCTGACTTTTGATGAATTAGGCATTGCATCGTTACTCTTGCTTGGCAGCCGAAGAGCCCACAACAGATTTGTCATCCCGTTAGAGCTGGTGGAGAATAGCACGTGCGGTATTAAACAAAGCACCCACTTGGCATAACTAATGCAGCAAGTTAAACTGGTGATTTGGGATGAGGCGCCAATGACTCGACGATACGCCTTTGAGGCACTGGACAAGACATTGAGAGATATATTAGGATACACAAACCCAAAAAAATTAATCGTATATTTGGAGGAATGACGGTCTTGCTGGGAGGTGACTTTCGATAGATACTACCGGTTGTCCCAAAGGCTAAAAGACTAGAGGTAATGCAGTCTTGCATTAACAGATCAGAAGTTGTGGAAGTGTTGCAAAGTTTTTACACTTACACGCAACATGCGAGTCAATGAGTATACCGACAACGGAGATATCGATACATGAAAACAAGACTTTAATAAATAGGTGTTGGGCTGTGGTGACGGTCCGGTTACAGACAAAAAAGAAAGAATAGAGGATGAACAAACATGATGAGATCTGGAATATTTTCTCATTCGAACGTGGAAGAAAATCCCTTGAGGCATATTGTCCCTTGAGACATACCCGACTTTATCATAGACTAATCTGATGAATGTATCTCAAGAAAGGGCGATACTATACATCAGGAATGACGTCGCAGATGCAATAATGAGTTCATGTTTAAGAAATTGGGTGGAGCGTCGGTGACCTACCACATTGCTAATGAAATATGCAAGGCATCAACAGACACCGAAGACCAACATCATCTGTACCCGGTCGAGTTTTTAAACACGCTGAATTTCTCAGGAATGCCCCCACATGCCCTTTGCTTGAAGAGGGAACTCCTCGTGATGCTCATACGAAATCTGAATCCAGCCTTGGGCCTATGCAATGACACTAGGCTTATCATTACTGAGCTCTACTGGTTTATTGTTCGGGCCAAGACTCCATTAACTGGCTCGAATATAGGGTTACTGTCATCATTCACAGAAACGTGCCTGTCATCGACGCGAACAAGTTGGCCATTATATTAAAAACGAGACAGTTCCCTGAAAGCCATGCTACGCAATGACCATTAACAAAATCCATGGCCAATATCTTAATTATGTCGGGCTTTATCTGCCGACGCCCGTATTCAGTCATGGTCAGCTTTACGTGGCACTATCTAGAGTCACGATCCCTGACGGGTTAAAAATCTTAATGATTGAAGACGAGGATAGCCAACTAAAGCATCACACACGAAACATTGTATTCAAGGAAACATTCAGCAACCTATCTTAAGATGCAGAGGCTCTTATTGAATGGCAATATAAACGTTTACAGCAACTATCTTGGCCATGATGTTTAATTCCTAACCTAAATTATGTGTGTCATACTGGCACGACCCTATGTTGTTAGTTCTTTTGTACCTTCCGGGAATGGATCTGATATTTAGTTAATTTCAATTATTGTTTTATTATTACAACCACCTTTTAAACTCAGGCCCAATGTGCCATGTTCAGTTACAGACGGCATACTGTCACATCATGTAGAGTTGCAATCACTAACAGGCTTAACCTTCCACTAATCTGACATTACTTTTATACAACAATTGTTTAGGTCACATTTAATCATGGCCCACATACAAATAAGGCAACCACCTTTGCGCATTGTATTTGTTCCTCATTATTGTATGGTATGGTATGAATTAGTTAAGATATACATTCAGTCTGATTTTAGATACAATTCATAGACTACAAGATTGACAGCAAAACATACCTCATGGATGATCCGCCTATCACACTAAATCTGCGCGCACGACAATGGTATAGCTTTGTTGATCATTCCCATACATTCAGAACCGTGCATAGTGAAAAGACATCCATGTTTACCCAACAAACATGTGAAACTGCTATTTAGGCATGCCACGCCGATCTTGATACACTACACCCAAAAGTAACTAACACCCAGGCGCATAACTTCTTAGTCACCATGTACATATGAAAACATATTCCAATTTTAATTTACATAAATCCCAGCGACCCTAAGTAGTTCATGAATTATATTGACACACACCATACAGCCATATCGCCATACACAATTGGTCAATTGGCTAAACCGGACCCTATGAATGACATATGACTGCTACCCAAACAAACTAACATAAAACTTAAAAAAACACCGCTTGATGCAGACTGAGCACATATCAATTTTATAGATCACTGAAACATAGAACCTTACAGACGTAATGCCCATTGGAAAACAGATACTCACTGAATTCTTATCAGACCTGATCCAAACAGAACCCATGCTTAAATCTGATAGATTGATAAATCCTTAACCAAAACTAAACCATATGGTAACATGCATACCACTGCCACATAACACACACCTTTATTTGGAGTAAGAAATCGAAACGACCCACATAATGATCCCCATAAAACATAAATAAAACGTGTCACTTCAAACAGAACATGGCATAGACCAAAACACTCAGTACCATTGAAAAAAAATCAAAAACTCAACTGTATAACAGTATACTACATTCAATTAAAAACAAACTGACATTATACGATTCATTAACATGAAATGTATCAACATCGTATTCTTATTATTCGTAAGCTAAAAACGTTATTACTTAATTACAAACACACAAACACAACCATTATTCAACCTAAACCATTTTAGACACTCAGCTTCAGGACAGTTTAAACGGAACACCAGCCTTTATGAACGCCTACTCCCTTTCTTCCATATCAGCTACAAAACCAGCCTTTAGACTGACTCCAACTTGAGCACGTGCCAATAGTGTCTCCAACTCACCAAGCGTCACCGCATCACGAGCAAAAATTTCTTTCATATGCTCAAACAGTTTCGCAGCACCTTCCCGCTCCCCTAACGCCTCTACTTCCGCTACCAACCTGTGCTTCTTGCTCAACGAGATCCTAAGTATGAAACAGAGGTCACGCATTAACTTAGCAAACGATTCATCTTCACCGCGCGAACGACCAAACACATACTTCATCTTATCTGCCAACCAAAAAGGACTCAATAACATCCAACAACTTATCCAATATAAAAAAGGGCCCATGTATACCAAATAAGGCTAATAAACTAAATATGTTGGTTTGGTACAATACTCTGCACAACACCTTACATATAAATAGGAAACCTTAGGGGCCTTTAATCTTCTGAGTGAAAAATCAAAAGACGTAACTATCAATGTAATTAACTCAAAACACAACCATTCAGTAACTCCTGCAGCCTTAACTCATTGAATTAATGGAACATGGTTTAGAAATTTGAAGGGTGATCTACTTTAGTTGCTTATCTGCCATCCATTATTCTTGTATACTACCCCCGGGAGTTTCAGGCAACACATAATATGCATATTAATGACCGACACATCAATACAACAACACGTATAACGACGTGAACTGTCCATCATCAACCCATACTCCTGCCTTGGAAATTTGCTTATATGTACATTTTTAAAAAACGATGGGCCACCATTTAAAAGCAAAACACAACTCTTATTATGACAAACCATAAAGGGAGAGATGCACTCACCTCTGCATAAATAACAACGGTCGCATAGGTGTGCACTGCGAAAATCGGTGCATATCATGTACCACACTCAGCTGCGCGACCTTTAAACAACCCTGTACACGTAAAAACGCACATGTTACTGACCCCTTACGTAACCATTACACGACTCAACAAGATATTCTGCACCAATGAAACCTGAAATAAAATAAACCATGCACCCTTAAGAATCGCCTACCCATAATGACATTTCCAATAGCGTTAATTCCATACATACCATCAACCACAAAACAATACAGAACATGAGACTAATACCGTTAGCCATTCCTGACCTTGACGACAACAACAATAAATGAGAAAAACTACAATATCTAAACCTTTGAACAAAAATAAAGGTCAAGTACATCTATACATGAACTAAATGAAGAAGGTAATCTTAATGCTAAACACAATGATACTGAGATCACTAATAATTATATGTTGGCCAGCTATTTATTTACAACTTCCTTTCTCCACCATTAGTTGCCAACAAAATCACAACGCATCTAATCTTTTAACGGGAAAGCACCACGCTCAAACACGAATTCATGTACCAAACATTCATTAACAGAAAAATAAACGATATAAACACATCACTAAATAGTGCAAAATTAATCAAACAACACAAATTATTTTAGATAAACATAATTATCATTCAAACTTCCATTAAAACATTACTAACATAGTTTATATAGTGTACCACTGCGATTAGCTTCACAAATAAACAAGACAACCAAAAGACATAGTATTATTAGACAATAGACACCAAACCAAAAAACTACCCATTCCCCTTTCCAGCATACACAGCTTTACTTTGACCTCAGTCGTCGGAATTGATTGCAGCATCCATGATCTCCAAATGTGATTCCAGTGTGCTAATCTTATCCTCAGCTGCAGCGATGGTTTCATTCAAACCCCTAAGCTTATCCTCCCCAATCCGCCAGCTCTCCCTCAAGCACCTCAAACTGTCATAGTATTCATCCGGATCATTCGCTGCTTCCATCTCCGTAACCATTGCCCTCACTTGTGCTAATGAAACAAAGTGGCCATTCATATTAAAACGAAAACAGCTCCCCCTGAAGCCATGCTACGCAATGACCATTAACAAAAGCCAAGGCCAATCTTTTAATTATGTCAGGCTCTATCTGCCGACGCCCGTATTCAGTCATGGTCAGATTTACGTGGCACTATCTAGAGTCACGAGCCTTGACGGGTTAAAAATCTTAATGATTGAAGACGAGGATAGCCAACTAAAGCATCACACACAAAACATTGTATTCAAGGAAACATTCAGCAACCTATCTTAAGATGCAGAGGCTCTTATTGAATTACAGTATAAACGTTTACAGCAACCATTTTGGCCATGATGTTTAATTCCTAACCTAAATTTTGTGTGTCATACTGGCACGACCCTATGTTGTTAGTTTTTTTGTACCTTCCGGGAATGGATATGATATTTAGTTAATTTCGATTATTGTTCTATTATTACAGCCACTTTTTAACCTCAGGCCTAATGTGCCATATTCAGTCACGGATGGCATACTGTCACATCATGTAGAGTTGCAATCATTAACAGGCTTAACCTTACACTAATCTGACATTACTTTTGTATAACAATTGTTTAGGTCACATTTAATCATGGCCCACATACAAATAAGGCAATCACCTTTGCGCATTGTATTTGTTCCGCATTATTGTATGGTATGGTATGAATTAGTTAAGATATACATTCAGTCTGATTTTAGATACAATTCATAGACTACAAGATTAGATTGACGCAAAACATACCACATAATGGATGATCTGCCTATCAACACTAAATCACGCCAAACGACAATGGTATAGCTTTGTTTATCATTCACATACATCCAGAACCCTGCATAGTGAAAAGACATCCATGTTTACTCAACAAACATGTGAAACTGCTATTTAGGCATGCCACGCCGATCTTGATACGCTACACCCAAAAGTAACTAACACCCAGGCGCATAACTTCTTAGTCACCCTGTACATATGAAAACATATTCCAAGTTTAATTTACATGAATCCCATCGACCCTAAGTAGTTCATGAATCATATTGACACACGTCATACAGCCATATCGCCATACATAATTTATCAATTGGCCATACTGGACCCTGTGAATGACATATGACTGCTACCCAAACAAACTAACATGAAACTTAAAAAAACACCGCCTGATGCAGACTGAGCACATATCAATTTTATAGATCACTGAAACATAGAACCTTACAGACGTAATGCCCATTGGAAAACGGATACTCGCTGAATTCTTATCAGACTTGATCCAAACAGAACCCATACTTAAATCTGATAGATTGATAAATCCTTAACCAAAACTAAACCATATGGTAACATGCATACCACTGCCACATAACACACACCTTTATTTGGAGTAAGAAATCGAAATGACCCACACAATGATCCCCATAAAACATAAATAAAACATGTCACTTCAAACAGAACATGGCATAGACCAGAACACTCAGTACCATTGAAAAAAATAATTAAAAACTCAACTGTATAACAGCATACTGCATTCAATTAAAAACAAACTGACATTATACGATTCATTAGCATGAAATGTCTCAACATTGTATTCTTATTATTCGTAAGCCAAAAACGTTATTACATAATGACAAACACGCAAACACAACCATTATTCAACCTAAACCATTCTAGACACTCAGCTTCATGACAGTTAAAACAGAACACCAGCCTTTATGAACGTCAACTCCCTTTCTTCCATATCAGCTACAAAACCAGCCTTCAGACTGAATCCAACTTGAACACGTGCCAATAGTGTCTCCAGCTCACCAAGCGTCACCGCATCACGAGCAACAATTTCTTTCATATGCTCAAACGGTTTCGCAGCACCTTCTCGCTCCCCAACGCCTCCAGTTCCGTTACCAACCTGTGCTTCTTGCTCAACGAGATCTTAAGTGCGAAACAGAGGTCACACATCAACTTAGCAAACGATTCATCTTCACCGCACGAATGACCAAACACATACTTCATCTTATTTGCCAACCGAGGGGACTCAGCAACACCCGACAACTTATCCAATATAAAAAAGGGCCCATGTATACCAAATAAGGCTAATAAACTAAATATGTTGCTGGTACAATACTCTGCACATCACCTTACATATAAATAGGAAACCTTAGGGGCCTTTAAACTTCTGAGTGGAAACTCAGAAGACGTAACTATCAATGTAATTAACTCAAAACACCAACCATTCAGTAACTCCTGCAGCCTTAACTCATTGAATTTATGGAACATGGTTTAATAAATTGAAGGGTGATCTACTTTAGTTGCTTATCTGCCATCCATTGTTCATGTATACTATGCAATGGTTACCCCCGAGAGTTTCAGGCAACACACAATACGCATATTAATGACCGACACATCAATA
This sequence comes from Tanacetum coccineum, assembly GCA_026074375.1. NCBI lineage: Eukaryota > Viridiplantae > Streptophyta > Magnoliopsida > Asterales > Asteraceae > Tanacetum > Tanacetum coccineum. The sequence continues at coordinate 17,609 of BQNB010028660.1, forward strand.
CAACAACACGTATGACGACGTGAACTGTCCATCATCAACCCATACTCCTGCCTTGGAAATTTGCTTATATGTACATTTTTAAAAAATGCTCGGCCACCATTTAAGAGCAAAACACAACTCTTATTATGACAAACCATAAAGGGAGAGATGCACTTACCTTTGCCTAAATAACAACGGTCGCATAGGTGTGCACTGCGACAATCGGTGCATATCATGTACCACACTCAGCTGCGCAACCTTTAAACAACCCTGTACACGTAAAAATGCACATGTTACTGACCCCTTACGTAACCATTACATGACTCAACAAGATATTCCGCACCAATGAAACCCGAAATAAAATAAACCATGCACCCTTAAGAATCGCCTACCCACCATGACATTTCCAATAGTGTTAATTCCATACATACCCATCACCTATGTAGGTTAAACATAAGAACACCATCATTTTAATTATGTATTTCATTACCAACTTACATACATAAAAGTCGACAAACCTACCACTACACAAACTCAGACCATATATAACCTCCCATCAGATAAACATACAATAGACCCACAAAAATACTGTAAGTCTATTGGTAACCTCCGTCATGCAATCACGTTTTATTTGCGTATGGACAATACGATTTTTGTTAGACAAGTTACATCATGCATCAAACGCAACCAATGCAATAACCAACCTTTTAAACATCACCCACATCACCTTCCAAATCCATGATCAACCACCGTTTAAAAACACACGTCAACAACACACCGCACATGCAACACCTAAATGTCCCGTATGCATCACACGGGCCTGTTGACCTCGTTAATGTTTATGTTTTACGCCAATTCGAGCTTTCGTGATTCCCCGTTCGAACTGTGGTAGAGTATTAGGTGATAGGTTGGTTGGCCCAAGCCCGACTTGTGGGTTTCGGTCCATTAGGGTTTAAGGTTTCTCAATATTTGTGGTCTAATAATAGTGGCTAAATAATATATCATAACCTACCGAGTTTAACATTTTAAATCAGGGCCGGATTTTGGGGTGTGCGGAGTGTGCAACCGCACAGGGCCTCTAAATTTGTAGGGCCCCCGACATTGTATATGTACGACTGGATTAAATTGATGTCGAACGTAAGTTTAACAAGAATATATTCTAAAATGTAAGATTATGAAGTTATATAGGTGAAACAAAGATTAATTTCAAGCAAAAAACAAAACATAGTTGCAGAGATACGATGGGGAAGATGATTGCTTTGAGTAGTATTCGGTTTGCACCCCAAGGTTTATATAATTTACATTTTCATCCTAATCTTTTGGTTTATTTCTTACTAGTACTAAGTAATACTAATGAGTTTACTGTATTAACATTTTCAACACAAGATTTGAAAAGGTGTTAGAATTAGGCCAATTTATTTTTTAAATTAATTTTTTTCCATACATTATGTAGAAAATACTAAGTTAAGTGAAATACATGCTATACACATTTATTTTTATTTTAATAGCTACTTACCCTTTCTATATTTAATTCTGCATGTATTCAAAATTTCCGTGTTCGAGAGGTCTATTTTGTAGTTGGCACAGGGCCTTCAAAACTCACGGGACGGCCCTGTTTAACATAATCAAAATTTCGCAAGTATAGTTGTTTGTCGCAATATAATCTCGTTATTATGCACAGGTACTTGTCTGGTTAATGCAAAGAAAACACTATGTCTTGCAAAATGGCAAATAATTAAAGTTTTTTTAATAACGTTAAGAAAAAGACAACAATTCCAGTGAAATAGATATGATAACCCTGATTATAGACAAGCAAAAGTGAGGATTAACTTTAAATAGACATGATTTTAGCAAATGACGATAATTGTCTGTACAAAGCACTTGAATGTTAAAAGTTAATAGCATTTGGTCGGACGATGATTAAGAATTTATCTTATAATAATTGTCACTATAACTCTCTTTTCTTCCTTTATAATTACATCTTTGACTTTTTAATCAAAACTACACCGTTACTTCCATCGCAAATATGTGATCGTGTATCCACTAAAGTGAACTAAAAAGTTACATATATGTAGTTTTCTCTGTCATTTAGTGATCATTAACGTTTAGCAATTTTGGATACTATAGTAAGAGACCTATCAGTTAAAACGAATGTGAAGTCTTAAATAGAGATACGGATGTGTGACAATTTGTAGTTTTAAAAAGTATAATATTACTATTATTAGAATAAGAAATAGGGAATGCATGCATATATTTTGATAATATAAATAGACAAGATGTGTTTTCTTTCCACTTAGGCTGACGGAGTTGATACAAACTCACGCTGTGAGTTTAAAACTCACGCGTGAGTTACCCTTCCGTATACCCTTCACTTAGGTACAGTGGTGAGTGACTCATCGTTGGTGAATTTGAAAAAAGTGAGCCTCATTCTTTTTATATTTGTTGCATATTTATAAAAATATATAAAATTACACTACTTTTTTTACTTATAAATACCCGCTACTTCACTATTTTTTAAACACAACTTTCCCATTTTATATACATTCTTTATAAAACTTTACTTCTCATTCTTACAAAATATGTCTCAACAAGACACTCCCCGACCCAACAAACGTCAACAATGAAACCCCACTGAAGCAATCCGCCGCCACCGGATGACACGTTTATGCTTGGAAACCCATCACCGAACCGACAAATGAACTTATTACGGCCACAATCATAGTATTATAACCAATCTTACCCAAACCAACCATACCGAAACCCTGCACCGGCACCGAAACGATACGCTTTTAGCCAATTTTCACAAACAAAAGCGTTTCACGATTTTTCGTCACAACCAAGCGCGTTCCCATTTAGCCACCCCAACTACGTCTCACAAACCCAAAGGGTGTGGTTCGTCATCACAACCAAATACAGAACAACCCATGTCTCCCATTCATACATTTCCAGTAGAAGATACATACACACCTGAATTTTTAGACTCTTTTCAAAGCACCGTTCGTGAGGATACTCCCGTTGAAGTCGCGGCCCCACCACCGAATATGAAGTCGAAGCCGACTAGAGGACGCCAAAACAGGACGGTTCAAAGCGAGGATGCACCCCGGCAGGTTGCATGGACAAATGCGGAAGAAATTCCGTTGTGTAAATGTTGGGTTTACGTTTCCGAAAACAGCAGACTTGGTAACACGAGGAAGGATGTTGGATTTTGGACTGAGGTTTTGCTAGTTCATGGGAGCAAAACACAGCAGTATGGTCGTCGAACGTACGATAGTTTGAACGGGAAATGAAAGACGGTGTGCCCGACCATGGTTCGGTTTTCTGAAGTGTACGGTAACGTCATGCGTAGGTTGCAGGAGAGTGGAGCCTCCGACGAAGATTACTTTAATAGTGCACTTGTTGACCATGAAGCTGAAACCGGAACAACGTTTAAACTTCGTCATTGTTGGGAGATTTTAAAAAGTAGTCCGAAATGGATGCAAAGTGAAATTTCAAAAATTGCCGCAAAGTCTGGGGGAGGTAACAAGAGATACAAGTTATCCGGGTCTAGTTCGTTCAACACAGAGTCTAGGGAAGTTAGTATTAATCTAAATGTTGATGTTGATGACGACGAGGAAGATGAGGTGCAGGAAATTCAACGACCAGTTGACAGGGATAAAGTGAAAGATGATGCGAAGAAGAAATGACCGAGAGCACCGGGATCGTCAACTATGAATGACGATGCATTGACTAGGTTGCTGGTATCTGAGATGGCAATGCAAAACGAACGTGCCATCGAAATAAAGAAAGAAGAACGCTTAGCCTTTTTAGAAATAAAAAAGGAGGGAGGTGGAATGTCGTGAACTAGAGATTGCAAATCAGGAATATCGACAACGCCGAGAAGACATAAGGTTCTATCTGCAGCGATATACAACAATGGAAGCACTAAGGGCGGAGATAAAGGCGAAGTATAATTTGCCATATTAGTTTACGTTTTTTATTTACTACGTTTAAGTTTTTATTTATCTATGTATCGTTTAAGTTTTTAATGTATGAATAAAAGTCTTTAATTTAGTACGTCTTACGTTTTTATTAATTTCGTACGTTTACGTTGATATTTACGTTTTTAGTTTATGAAAAAGTATTTAAATAAAAAAAATAAAATGGTGAGTTGCAAGTTACCATTACGGTTGAATGATGAGTTGTGGGTGAGTTAAGTGAGAAAGGAGAAAAAGCTGATGTGACCATGAGTTGGATGGTGATTTGTGAGTTACTCACCACCACTCTATCCAGCCTTAATAAGTGGGTTTAAACCTTTATTCTCTTTTACGATGCGTTCTCGAGTTTTAAACCACAAGAAAAGAAAGTAAAAGTAAAGAAAAGAAAGGTAAAGGAAAGAAAAATTCAAGTAGTTAATAAAAGTATTTGTGTTCTTGAGTTGAAGGAAAAGAAAGAAAAAAAGTTGATTCAATTACAATTATATCTATGTTTGAGAGGTTTCAAGTTAAAAAAGCAAGGACAATTATGTCTTTTGACATGTAAAATATTACTTTCCTTCTATTTCCTCCCATTTTTGGGAGGAAAGTTTTAGCCAACAATTTCCTTTCATTTTCCTTCTTTTCCTCTCTTTAAAAAACTCAAGAACACAAATTTGCTTAAGTTTCCTTTCTTTTCCCTTCAAAATTAAACTTGAGAACAGAGTGTTAGAGCCTCAGGTGTCATAACACCATAACACAATTTTTTGACTGCTACGTCAGCTTTAACACCATAACACCAACACTAAAAAAACCCTTTAACCATAACACCATATTAACACAACTTTTTGGGACCCACTAATTTTTTTCCCTCAATTTTAAAACTAACTAAATTCATTTCATTCATTAAAAATTTAAATTATAATACTAAAAAAAATTACATTCGAAATTGAAAAAAAATCGGAAATAAAAAAAACCATTCGAAAATTAAAAAAAAAATCTACTCTTCGTCTTCGGTTTCGTCGTCGTCGTTGTTTTAAAAAAAACATTTAAAAAAATACCAAACCAGCCGTTGGCTAGATTATTTTCAAAAAAAAAAAACCAAAAATAGCCGTTGGCTATATTTTTTTCAAAAAAAAGTTGGTTTTTTACTCAAGTGTAGCGTTGCTGCATTTTCGAGTTAACACCGGCACCAGCGCCGTGTCCCCATCCCACTTGCCGGTGTCATAACGCCGGAAACAGCGTTAGTTTGGCACCCAACGCCGTTATGACACCGTGCGCTCTTATTAGGAAGGTTTTCAAAAATTCATCTCTCAAATAAGTGGCTCAATTAGCTGACATTGCTCCAAAGCACTTAATTTAAAAAACACAAAAATATATATGTGTTAACTCTAGGTATTAACGAGTGTTGTAAGAACCATGTATAGATCTTAAAACATAAAAAATAATAATGAGTATTAATCATGGTTGTTGTATTGTAATCTCGTGTGTAGAGGCAATAAATAAAATGTTCTATAAATCTGTATAACAAATAAAATTTGGGTCATGTTATTGCTACCCCCTAACACCAATACCTCTTAATACCCGTTATATTGACAGGACAAGACAATTTTTATGTTTTTTTGTTCCGTATTTTTCACACTTTACAGTTTTTGACTTATAAATCTTTATAATTTATGTTCCGCTTTTTTTACGGCAGTTTTACCCATTTTACTAACAGGATAAAACAACTTACTGCTCCGTATTTTTCATGTTTTACTGCTTTAGACTTATCAAACAATATATTTTCCGTTCTGATTTTTTTATTTCACAGTTTTATAATAAAAACAAAATTATAAAAATTAAAAAAGATTAAAAAAAATTAAAATTTTTAAAAGAGGTATTGACAACACTTTGGGGGTCTTAATAACCAATCCCATAAAATTTATTTTATAAACAATTTTATTTTAAAAATACAAGCCTTTATAAGCCTATGTCAAACAGGACCACTTTAAGAGCTGGGGGAATGGTTGTGTGAAAGGGTTGTGCCAAAGAACGGCGCGAGCTGAACGAACGGCGCACGACTCTGGTGCTCGCGTCGTTCGGTCTGGCGCCGTTCTTACCAGCCCACGCCATTCTATTTTTTTTTATAATTTTTTTTTTGTTTGTTGTGTGTTTGTGTGTGTGTTTGTGTTTATGAAGTGGTTAATGAAAAATTTCTTTTTTTTGTTCGTTCATGGCTACGCATCAGCAGGAAGAAGATGAAGACGAGGTATAAAAGAAGATGAAGAAGGTAATAAAAAAGGATTTTTTTATGAATTTTTTATTTTAAACCTCATTGTTTATATAAGTTGACATTTAGTCCCTCAATGTTTATTTCTTGTTATATTTTATGTAAATGAAAAAAAAATAGCCAATGGCACAAGAAAAGTGGTGCCAACGGATGCCCCAGCAAACGTGATGCCGTTCATCATTTTGCTGACGTGACATCACTTTTTTAAAACGGCACGAGCCGAACGGCTCCACCGTTCCCACCGCTCTAAAAAACATATTGATTATTGAATGCTTTATATAGTTAAGATTAGGATAAATTAAGATAAGATACTATCAGATTCGAATGTCATAACATTATAGGTGTTTAGACTTGATATGTGTTTATCCAAAAAATATATTTTTAGAAAGTGCCCAAAAGATACGGGAAGGATGGAAAAAAAACCCGAACCTAATGGGGAAATCCAAAACCCGAAGTTTTTGGGGCGTGGCGGGGCGGGGCGGGGCGGGGCGGGGCATGCTTATCGGGTTACGATGCGGGTTTCGGGGGCATTAACGGGGATTCTTATCGGGTTCGGGGCGGGGACGGGGCATAACATCCCCAACCCGCCCCGCCCCGAAACTATACATACATATTGATATATTATTTTCATATATTGTTATGTTAGTATTTACGTAATAAACTTATTGGTGTGTAGCTATATGTAATAGAACTTTGAATTGGGTTAGTTGGCTTCAACACCCTTTTTTGATTCCTTTGTAATTTTCTAGCTCCTTGCTAGTGTTTCTAATAAAGTCGCCGTTCAAAAAAAAAAACCAATATTATCAAATTTTTGTAGTATTATATCTTTGAAAGATTGCTAGTTGTGATTAATAAAAACTTTTTTGTGTAATGTTTTTAAAAGAAGTTTTGATTTTTTTTAACGTGGTTATAATTATTTATGTATAATTTCTTGAAAACTTACGAACGCTACTAATTATTATATTATTAGTAGGTTCTTGATTATTCATATTATTGCATGTAATCACATTTGTAAAAAATATGGCGTAAAAATAATAATAAACGGTGAACAACGTGTATTTGGTGGAGCAATGCGCTCGTAAAGTCGCCCTGATAAGATCTCCAACGGGGATCGAAGCAGGTTTGGGGGAGCATCTCGCCCCAATAGAGCGCCCCGATAAGATCCCCAGTGGGGATCGAGGCGGGTTTGGGGCATGGTTTGCTAATCGGGTTTGGGGATGGAGGGTGTCGCCCCGCCCCAAACCCGCCCCATTGCCATTCCTATACGGGACGAGAATATATATTATTCTTGCTAGAAAAAAAAGTGATTTAACATTAAAATTTAAGGTTATAAAAAAGTGATTTAATATTAAAACACAATTTTTATCGAAATTGAATTTAAAAAAGCCTTAACGCATCACGTTTTATCGCGTCTTATCAAACATTATATTTTCCGTTCTGATTTTTTTATTTCACAGTTTTATAATAAAAATAAAATTATAAAAATTAAAAAAGATTAAAAAAAATTAAAAATTTTAAAAGAGGTATTGACAACACTTTTGGGGTCTTAAGAGTAAAGGGTGTAACGGCGAGAGCCCCTCGCCGTGGCTGAGGTGGCAGCTCGCCGTGGCTCGCCGCCACACCGCCCCCCCCCCCCCCCCCCCCCCCCCCTCTTAGTTCGTATTCCTTCGCACAAAACGACTCCAAATTGAACGTTGAAACAAAATGGCCCCCTCTTTAAACTATCCGTTGCAACGAATAGTTTAAAAAAAACTTTTTTTTATTAAAATTAATTTTTAAAATCTATATATATCCAACACTTTTATCATTTTAAACACACACAAATACATTCAATCTACAATTCTTTCTACCTACAATAAAAAAAATGTCTCGAATCCCAAATGACGGGTTTCCTAATCTCAACTTCTCGCAGCTCCTTGGCACAACTAACTCGAATCAATCGTCATCCTCGAACCCGTCGACGCCATCTTCACAAAACTCTATCGGAAGCTCCTCCCAATTCCCATCCGGCCAATTCCCTTATGCTTCACAATACTTTCCCCAAATGACACCCGAACAAATCTACTTTCAACAACAACAAGCGTTTCAACAAGCGCAACTCAACACACAATTTCAAAATTTCCAAACCCAAAATGTCCCCGAAACACAATTCAAGGTACCACAACCACAACCACCACCAAAAGAAACCCGTCGAAAAGGAAAACGAATGGCAAAAAAATCATCCATCCCCGCGGTTGATTTGTCCGCGGACGACGACAACATCGAAGACGAAGAAGATGTTGTGATGACGACGACAGCTCCGACTCAAACTTCCGTGCGTTGGACACGTGACGAGGAGAAGTTATTGTGCGAGGTTTGGGTCGGAGTTTCCGAGAACAATGATATCGGGAATGACCGAAACGAAGAATGCTTTTGGGGGCAGATTCATGACGATTTCAACAAAAGTACCAATGGCGTTTCTCGTACCAAGAATATGATAACGGGGAAATGGAATCGGATGCACCCCGATTGTCAAAAGTTTCACGCTATTTACAAAGGAATAACTCGTAAAAGCGGTGAAAATGACGGTGATGTTTTGGAAGCTGCGAAGGCCGAATATTCGGCTTGTAATAAGGGGAAAAAATTTGCTTACGAACACGGGTGGAGGGTGCTCAAAAAACACCCAAAATGGGACGCAGCGGATCACTTTGACTCGGAGGATCACACGGAAATATTCGGTCCAGATGCTCGGCCTCGACCACCGGGTAAAACGAGACCCGCCAAGAAGACAAAATCAGAAACAACTGAGAGCAGCGCGGGTAGTGGTTCGGGGTCTATGAAGGACGTTTTAAACGAGGAATTACGCCAGAAGATCCAAGCCGGTAAATCGGCGTACGAGGCAAAGAAAGTTAAAGAACAGTCGGCAACGGAGCTAAACGAGTTGCAGTTTCTCACGATTGATGCCGACTCTTTGCCTGAACCAAAGAAGACAATTATCAAAAACAAACAAGCACAAATAATGGCGAAATATCAGTTATTTTCGTAGTTTATTTTTATTTTCGTATTGTTATTTTTATTTTCGTATTGTATTTTTATTTTTAGTATTTGTAATTTTTATTTTATGAAATGAATTTTAATTTGTGTGAAAAATAAAAAAATAAAAAAATTGTGAGTGGGTGGGGCCCAAATGAAGAGGAGAGAGAAATGTCATGAGTGAATGGATGTTTTTGTGTATTGTGTTGAAATGAGATGGCGCTGGGGTGGCAGCAGTGGGGCCCAAACGAAGAGGTAAAACCTCTTCACTACACCTTTTACTCTAATAACCAATCACAAAAAATTTATTTTATAAACAATTTTATTTTAAAAATACAAGCCTTTATAAGCCTCTGTCAAAAAGGTGGTTAATGAAAAATTTCTTTTTTTTTGTTCGTTCATGGCTACGCATCAACAGGAAGAAGATGAAGAAGGTAATAAAAAAGGATTTTTTTAGTGAATTTTTTATTTTAAACCTCATTGTTTATATAAGTTGACATTTAGTCCCTCAATGTTTATTTCTTGGTATATTTTATGTAAATGAATAAAAAAATTTGGCCAATGACACCAGAAAAGTGATGCCAACGGATGCCCCAGCAAATATGGTGCCGTTCATGGCATCACTTTTTTAAAACGGCACGAGCCGAACGGCTCCACCGTTCCCACCGCTCTAAAAAGCATATTGATTATTGAATGCTTTATATAGTTAAGATTTAGGATAAATTAAGATAAGATACTATCAGATTAGAATGTCATAACATTACAGGTGTTTAGACTTGATATGTGTTTATCCAAAAAATATATTTTTAGAAAGTGTCCAAAAGATACGGGACGAGAATATATATTATTCTTGATAGAAAAAAAAGTGATTTAATATTAAAATTTAAGGTTATAAAAAAGTGATTTAATATTAAAATACGATTTTTATCGAAACTGAATTTAAAAAAGCCTTCACGCATCACGTTTTATCGCGTCTTATCACGTTTGCGAGGCTTTTGAGCGCCTTTTAGAATATGTTAAACATGTGCTATTTAATAATAGAAAGAAAAGTACTCCCTCCGTCCCTAAATAAGTGTCCACTATTGACTTTTAAAGTCATTCTTTTGCAACTTTGACCTTAACTATTTCTTTTTTGTGTTATATAATATTTGATGCAAAATATATGAATGGACGGAGTTTTACATGTATTTTCATTATTATAAGTTTGATTAAGTATTATATAACACAATCAAAATAATTTTAGGTCAAAGCTGATGAAAAAAGACTTTAAAAGTCAACAGTGGACACTTATTTAGGGACGGAGGGAGTAATAAATTGCAAATATTGTTCCATGAGATTTGTCTAAAACTCTAAACCGCAGACTCGGTTCTAGAAGAGTTTCTAAGGTTACCATTAATTAACGGGTTTGAGCCAGTAATAATTTAATATTGATATTGGGTCAAATCAATTGTCAAAATTGAAAAAAAAAATGGTGGAGAAATTTATGAGAAAAAAAACACAATAAAAAATATGTTTCAAATTTGTAAAAACAAAAACTAAAAAAAAAGGTAATTAATAAAAACTTTAATTAATTTAATTTTAAATAAATTATATGGAATTAAAAATGTAAATTTACAAATTTACAAGTTTTATTATAACTTAAAAAAATACACAAATAACCCTTAAACTTTATACCTCTATACTTTATATTTTAAAATACAACAAAAGTAAACAATTTTTTATTTCCAATCAAAGATTTAACATTATCTAATCACACCCCAAATCTACCCGAAGGAGTTTTTGGTAATTTATCATGTCCGGCCTAAATCATGTTGTACATCCGAAGCACATCGAAGGTTCGCTTGATGACCGACTACCGGGAGCTCCTAAAAGGGTTGTTCCCTAGTGGATTAGTTGGCTCACAAGAAATGACGATCAAAAAACAAGGTAAAACAAAAAGAAAAAAAATTAGTAATGCATCCTCAAATCATATACTTTGTAATAAAAAAGATTTAATGAATCTAATTATCTTCATATACTTCCGATAATACTCATAACCAAAACTGATAAAACAGAAAAATATATATTAGTTAGTTTAAAAAAACAAATTTCTAAAGTCAACCTAGCGTGCACGGGCATTAAAACTAGTAATTTAATATTTATATTGGGTCAATAATATCCATCATCATCTAATATATTCAAAAGTTATTTCGTTTTGATAAGAGACAAAAATCAAAGAGTAAATTCTCCCCAAGGAGTACACTTGCATTATCCAAATTATACAGGTTGCGTTTGCGATCTGAAGATATTTTTTTTAGTTACTTAAAAAAGAAAGTGAAAAAGGTTGGCAAATGTGATTGGATAAAGAAAAAACAAGAGGCAAATTAAATTTTACCTACGTTGTTATATGTAGAGTTTACTTTTTCTTTTCATTGCATTCCTCCTTTTCACGGATATCAACAACACCTCCCATTTCCCATATTCCCTTTTTTTTTTAAATAATATTCTTCTATTTGAGGTTTGGATTTTGTTTCCATTTTCTCAAATTATTTCCCATTTCTCCTTCTCCTTCTTCTTCTTCTTATTGATTGATTGATAAAATCAAATTCATTTCCCTCCATCATTTCATATTCATAAACAACCACATCATTTCATCTTTTCATTTTAAGGGTAAGCCAGCAACCATTTTTTTTATATTCATTTTCAATTATATATACATAGTCGTCATCATTAAATCAACTTGTTTATTAACACGCGTTGGATCCCAGATCCATTTTAACTACTTTCGTGATTTTCTGTTCTTATTAAACCTTTGATCTTATCTTAGTTATATTTAGGTGTGTTTCTTGGACATTCAAGAATAATAAACCACATTGCACCATACAAGAATAAAGTTTATTTATTACTTTGATGTTGGGTTAGTTTTCTCTTCTCTTCTCATGGGTTGAACTCCACCCAAGGGAAAGAAAGGAATCATGGTTAGCTTAAGTCAAGATGATGACGAATATCGCTTTTTTGATGCCCAAGATACTACTATTTCATCCATGTCTAATTCTTGTCATGATTGTTTCGATTACGATGTTTGGGTTAGGACCCCAACATCTGTCAAGGATAGAAAAAACCACTTTCTTAAATTAATGAATCTTAGTTTAGATGGTGACGAAATTCGATCAGACGATGACGATGATCGTCCAGGAAGATTTCATTATAGGGTTACGGACACTAGTAGTGATGCTGCTGTTTTAAGAAGCGATATTCATGAACAAATGTCTTCCACCACTTCCTCTGTGTCGGATTCGTCAAGGGTTATTGTTTCAACCGAGAATTTTGTTTCTAGGGGTAAAAACGTAGGTTGTGGTACATCGTGTAAAGATAACGAAGATGGATGTAAAGAGAATGATTCGCCTCCTTTGGTTCAGAAACTAGTCGAGAGGCAAATTAAGGTTGTGGGTACTATGGCTAGAACGATGAACAGAGTTAAAAGTCAATGGTTGAGTAGACTTAGGTCAATGACATGTGTTGTTGATAATCAGGGAAGATTTGATGGTTTGAGGGACGGTGGTGCTGGTCAGGTTCATAGAACTAGGGTGCAACGGGTCAAAGTTCGTCAAAATAAGAAGCGACTGAAGGAACTTTCCGCTGTTTTTATTGGACAAGATATTCAAGCCCACCAAGGTTCAATCTTGACTATGAAATTTAGTCACGATGGCTGTTACCTTGCTACTGCTGGAGAAGACGGGGTTGTCAGGATATGGCAAGTTGTAGAAGATGAAAGATTGAATGATATTGACATTCCAGATATTGATCCTTCTTGTATATACTTTACTGTAAATCACCTATCTGAACTTGCACCATTAATGGCCGAAAAACAGAAACTGACTATGCTGCAGAGCCTGAGAAGAACATCCGATTCAGCTTGTGTCATTATTCCGTCTAAGGTGTTCCGGATACTCGAGAGTCCTGTTCATGAGTTCCATGGACACAATGGCGAGGTCTTGGATCTCTCATGGTCCGCTGATAACGTGAGTCACCATACTCATAATTTTAATACTTGAACAAGGTTTCATATTGTGACATTTTTGTTATTATTTCAGCTTCTTCTGTCATCATCGGTTGATGAAACTGTTCGTTTGTGGAGAGTTGGGAGTGATGAATGTCTTAAAGTCTTTCCTCACAGTAACTACGGTATGTGCAGCACCTTTAATTCATCAGTTGAACTCAAATAAGGGCTCTAGAATTGTGTGTTTAAAGTAAAGTAATATTGAATAATCTGAATTAAGAAAAAACTATTATGTTGGACATGCTGTTTGGATGTGTTTTTGTTGCTTTGCAATAATCCTTATGAATGCTGTTAAGTGTATATGATGATTCTACTATGTCCTTTCATAGTTAGCATAATTGCAATTAGTATCAAGTGTAGCAAATACTAATGAAACGCATAATTGTGATTGAAAAACTGCAGTGACATGTGTTCAGTTCAACCCTGTGGATGATAGTTATTTCATAAGCGGGTCAATTGATGGAAAGGTTCGGATATGGTCTATTGATTCTTCCCAGGTTGTTGATTGGACGGACATACGGGAAATAGTCACTGCCGTCACTTACAATCCTGATGGGAAGGTTTGGCAATTTTCTTATAAATTATTTCAGACCCTAGAAAATGAAATATCGAATATAATGATCATTGAAAACGTCTTCTTTCTGTTTTATTTTAGGGTGGGATTATTGGATCCATGACAGGCTGTTGCCGTCTTTTCAGTTTGTCAGGTAAACTACGTTTTTAATACTTTTTAGTTTCGTGTAATAGTAACATTTGATTTGTCATATGTTTAAAATACCCCTAAATATTAAGACTAATAAAATACATGAATTTTGTGGACCATAATTAATGTACCAAATATGTGTTTTTTTCAACACTTCAAAGGGCAAATTTACCATCATTGCTTGAATAATCTTTTGGCCATTTATTCCTTCAGTCGTTATCATATTTGGATTTGGCCATTTGGTCTTCGTTTGATGTAACATTGTTTTCACAACGAGTAATATGTTCCTATGCGCTAGTAGCGTATGCAATTTGAAGTCCTTAAATTCATTGCATCCACTAATATTGGGCACAAATTTATGGCTACACGTTTAAATCTTGAGGGCCTGAGGATCCACTCATTTCAACTTTATGTGTCTTTTTCTGGAATCAGATAATCACTTCCAACTGGAAGCTTCGGTTTGCTTAAATAGTAAAAAGAAGTCACCATGCAAGAGGATAATTGGCTTTCAGGTTGGTAATTCATGTCCACAGTAAAATGATTGTGTAATTACTAAATTACTCTGCAGTATTTTTTTTCCTTATAATTCTTGTTCTAATTTTGGGCTGTCTTTCTTTATCTTATCCGTAGTTCTATCCACAAGATGCAAGCAAAGTAATGGTGACTTGTGCTGATTCCCATGTCAGAATTCTTCATGGTATCAATGTCATCGGCAAATATAAGGGTATAAGTTCATAACTTTTTCTTTAAATTTTAACTATATTACGATAATAAGTTAAGTAACCTTTGTCTCTCTCACTTCACAATAGGTCAACGGAATGCTGGAAACCAGTTGTGCGCATCTTTCACATCTGATGGGAAACATATAGTGTCAGCATGCGAGGACTCTAACGTGTATATCTGGAACTGTGATAATCAGAGAGAACCTTCACTTTACCAACACAAAACAGTAAAGTCCTTTGAATGCTTCTCGGGTGATGCCTCAGTTGTGTTACCATGGTCTGGTTTAAAACTTGACATGAGCTCGGGAAATGGTTGGAATTTAGGAGCGGGGTTGTCTAGTTCTTCACCTAGTTGCTTCTCTATTGGTCATGAATTCTTTCTAGAGTCGGTTCCAAAGGGATCAGCCACTTGGCCTGAAGAAAAGCTTCCTACTTCGAGTCCTGGATTATCATCGCCATTGTGTAAATCTCAATACAAGTTTTTTAAATCTTCTTGCCAGAGCTCGGCTCGGTGTCAAATGTGGGGTCTGGTTATTGTTACAGCAGGATGGGATGGGCATATTAGATCCTTCCTTAATTACGGTTTACCAGTAACCCTATAAAATAATAGAACCCCAATCATTTATGTAAAAGTATGTGAATATAACAAAAGAGGACCAAAGGCAGGTGAGCCTGCCATATTTGATTTGTGGGATTTGCCCGGGAGAAATATATGTCGGGTGGCCCATGAGAGAAAGAAATGTAGCTATCTGATGAGTGGGCGGGGGCCGGGTGAGGATGCTGCGTATCTGGGTGGTCTCTAGTTATGGGCCAAAGGTGGGGCTGCAATAAACCTCTTCCATTTGTTGTTAAGAAATGGGATCAAGAGTGAGTATGTTAAAGGCGGTGGTTATGGGGTTAAAAGGGGTCTCCATTTATGGTGTTTTGGGAAGTTATGAATGATTTGAGTTTTGTCTGCCATTTTTATACAACCTGTAAAGTGGGGTCGATACTTAATTGATGAAGATATGGGCACAGCAGTGAACGCCATTTTCTTTGGTTCTTTCCTTCATTTTCTTCTTGGCGTAAAATGGATTACACTGACATAACATCAAAAGGGATAATATAGTCTTTTCACTTTGCTAACCAAGTTAGAATGTGATGTTCGGCATTTTGTAGTCTGATGCTGAACATCTAGTACTTATGTCTATTAATTAATTCCCGTTACTTTTTTTTTCTCTCAAGTTTATTGCTGCACATAAATTACATTGTATTGTTTGGGTTCTTTACAGTTCAACCCGCTATTTGGATGTTGAAACGAATACGGAACTGCTTTTATGTTTGAATATATTAAAGGCTTTTCAGATGGTCTTACATTATTTTGTGCATCAATTTGGTGAGCTGTTAATGATAATAAGATGAGTCATCTTATAATAATATCGTTATCGACTATGTCACCTGAAATGGATATTCATAAGTTTGGACGGCATAAACGTCACTCTCAACCAGCTAGTGTGTATTTTTAATTGAGACGAGACCTTTGTAAGTCAAACAAACGGCATCATCTTGTGTTTCTACAGCTTTTGGTTTATAGCAGCACTTTGGTTTGGACTTAACCGAACTTGACATCTGACTTATTCAAACACGATCCCAAGCTTGACTATGAGCTGACTACATCCTTCGTTCTTTTCTAAATATAGATGCTTTGAGTTCGGTTTTTCCGTCCTTGATATACTAATTAACTCGGTTTTTACAAGCCTATTTTCTTCCTGCTTATTTGTCGACTTATAAGCTTACGATGATTTAAAGATGAAAAATAAGCTCAAAAACTGAGAATAAGCCAGGAAAAATGAGCCTCTGAAATGTAAACAGAGATAAAAAGAAAAAACAAACCCCAAGACTAATTGGGCTGTGTTGAAGATAGAAACCTGGGCCTACTTCTTTGAGATGTGCAAACATTTTCCACATGCTTAGCCCAACATATTATTAGAGAATAGGTGTGGTGGCCTGGTCGATTAAGCTAAACTGTCACTTCAACGTCACCTCAGTTTTTTTTTTCACTTCCCTTTCACTCACATAAAAAAACTCTCCCCAGTACGTTAAAGCAAAACCTCACTTGGCGCAAGCTGTTGTGTTGCAACGGTAAAACAAAAAAATTACTCCCATTTTGGGCGAAAGTCAAGTTTTTAGCGTCTAATTGGCAAGTGTGGCCACCAGTTCAGTGGCGTGGGGTTTGGCGAGGGTGCCAAGTGAATGCACCGAATGCTCTAAGTTTATAACTAAACATCTACCCGAATTCACATTCACTTGACAAGACCAATGCCTTATAACGATATCAACAATGTCATAATATGAATGACGAGATATTGTGACTAAATCACTTGTATTTTCTTCTCATTCATAACCCATGCAAGTTTGAAAGCTGAGATTGCGATATCAACAATATATTTTACTTTTGCTATCAATGCTAATAGCCCTATAAAAACCCATGTAGATGAATAATGAAGCCATAAGCAAGCTTTGTTCACAAGCAAGCAAAGAGCGATGGCTTGTCATTCTTTGTCTATGGCAATGACTCTGAATGTAATGTTCATTTTCACACTAGTGTATGTTGTCGATTGTCGACCGTTTGCTGTTCATGCTCCAACTCCAGCTCCAGCTCCAGGCCCAGAAAGTGCTACTACAAACATGGAATACTTGAAGGTGGCGGATGATACAGATGATTATTCACTATCACCTCAAGATTTGTCGTTCGACCTTCCTTTTCCTGAAAATCCATTTCAAACGCCGATTCCAGATTTTTCTTTGCCACCTATCTTTGGCTTCCCTTTCCCAAATCTGCCTCCTTTCGGTATCACAGACATCCCTTTTCTCGCACCACCACCGGTGTACTGATATTTGAGACCTTTTATAGTCGAAAATATAGAAAAATAGTTATGATCTATGTTGTCATGTTACAAATATATATAATGTCGTGCTGTAACACAAGTTAATTACTAAACCCATGCTTAAATCCATTGGCATACCAAGGTGCTTGTTTGTACCTTTAAATGTATATGTCTCTGAATTTTGTGGGTCTCTGAATACTTTTTTGTAATTTTCTCGTCTTTGAATTTTGAATTGTCGCTACCCGTTGACTTTAATTGGTCAAACTGGTCGTGAATCAAGGTGCTTGTTTAGGGGTGTGCATTGTTCGGTTATTAAACCGACTAAACAGAAAATCAAAACCGAACTGAACCGAAAAAATCCAAACTGAATTTATAACCTAACCGAGTTTATCAAAATCGAACCGAACCAAACCGAGTTAAATATTCGGTTTTTGGTTTGGATATGATTTTGGCAATCAAAACCGAAAACCGAATTCATATATATACATTTTTATATATTTATATACATAAAAAGACCATTTAAATTTTATTATAATATAAAAAAACACTTTTTAAGCTTGTAATTTCTTTTTTCTATTAAAAAACTATATAATTAAATTTAAAAAAAACTACAGTATAGAATTAAATTTAATTTTTATTCGGTTCGGTTTCGGTTTTCTAGTTCGGTTTTCTAGTTCGGTTTTCGGTTCTTCGGTTCGATTTTCGATTCGGTTCAATCCAATTTGAATTCGGTTCAATCCAATTTGAATTCGGTTCGGTTTTTGGTTATACCCAGATTTTTTTTAACCGAACTAACTTAACCGAATAAACCAAACAACTCGATAACCGAACCGATCAACACCCCTATGCTTGTTTGTCCACTTAGCCATTTAGGATGTTTATTGGTCTGGTTGGTTTGGGCTGTTAAGTGCTCTTTAAATTGAGGTTTAGATATAGAAATGGCCCATTTCTTTTTAGTGTTACTAATCGAACCATATGGTTTGGTCCGAGTCTTCAAAACCAACCTTCGGTCAGAGGAAACCGTTTTACATTTCTAGATAAAAATAAATTAATACAACAATTATTTGACGCAAAAATAATATATCAAAGTTGTAACATGTTAAAGCCAAACTTTGTCAAATTTCCATAACGTATAGCAAAATGTGTTGGTGATGACGTATAGTATGAATACCAAACTTACTGGGCTTAGTCTATAATATGCGCATATGGGCCCTGGCCCAATACAACAAATAGCCGGACTACTAAGCCTGACAAGGGTCACGCTCCGGATATTCCAAAGACGCACGTGAGTACCTTTTAAAGCCGCACCCGTTGCACCTCCGCGGACAAACGCGGGCTACGGAAGGATACTCACGTCCGCAGACACGATTACACGTGGACCCTTGCCCGACAAGGGACCCACTCCGGCTACTAACAGTCGCAAGCGAAATATTAGGAAACCCTAGTATTGGGCTTGCCTATAAATATGGGTCGTTTCACACCCCAAAAAGCTACATTATGTCCTATCATTAATACACACACATACTCTTACATTCTCTGACAAATATGTATACTTACTCTCACGTCGGAGCTTAATCGTGGGGTCCACCCCTCGGTAAGGCTAACGGTTTACCCTCATTTGTGCAAATAGCCCCTTCACTACTTAGATTAATACAAGATCATCACCGTATCCTACCTCCTGGTCTACCCCATTTAACGATCCAGGTTCACACTTGCCCCTACACGCTTTTTGTACTAACAAGTTGACGCCATCCGTGGGACCCGAATAACTGCGTTCCTTGAAAATACTCACCATGAGCAATCACGAACAACCTACCCCTAGCCATCCCAAGTCTGATGTGCGGAATACGGTAGAGAAAAACAAACAAACCCCCTAAGGCTCTACGAGAACTACATCCGCTGTAGATCTCGAAGAATTCTGCGAAAAGCACTATGAGAAACTGCTAACAATCATGGCAGATAAGTATGAGCAGAGAAAGAAAGAAAAGTTGGAGGAAGTAAAAGCGCGGCTTGACTTTGGCGAGGCCCGGAAGAAGAGCACTAGGGCGCAAGAATCAGCGTATTCTGAGTCTAGGACAATGTCGCCAAGAAGACAAAGACGCTCTCGTAGCCCGCGCCACAATCCTAGCGTCTTCACTAGGTTGAGGCGTGAAAGGTCAAGATCGCCGCGACATGAATACAAGAGCAATACAAGAAGGGAAAGTACCATGTTCAAGAGACTTGGAAGCAGAGGACGGAGCACATCTGTGCACTCCGATAGCCGTCAGGAAAGCTCAAGGTACACGGAAAATCACTCTGAAAGCGAAGATAGTGAGGGAGGGCACTGGAAGTCTAAATCACGAAGAAAGAAGTCCAGTGTCGAAGATGACGATCTCTCCCAACCTTGGGTATGTGCCGAGACTGATCCGTTCACGTCTCGGATCCGTCACTTCGACTTCCCAAAAACGCGAAATCGCCAATCATGTTAAAAACATACAACGGAAGCGAAGATCCTGAAGATCACTTGAAAATCTTTCCAGGCAGCAGCAAAAACGGAGAGGTGGGCCATGCCAACATGGTGTCACATGTTCAATTCCACACTCACCGGAATAACGCTCGGGTGTGGTTTGAACGATCTTCCTCCAGAATCCATAGACAGTTACAATGATCTAAGAGAAGCATTCCTGAAAAACTACCTCCAACAGAAAAAGTGCATCAGAGACCCCATAGTGCTCCATAACATCAAGCAAAGAGACGGAGAGTCCACAGAAGACTTCATACAAAGGTATAAGTCAGAAAGTGGAAATGTTAAAGGAGCACCGGAATGCATGAGAATCTCCGGATTCGGTTTCACTACGGAATCACTAATCCTGAACTTATAAAAGAATCACAAGAAATTTTCCAAAAACATAACGAAATGATGCAGGGTAGGCCACACATCTTTCCTTCAATGGCAATAGGCCCGGCCCAAATCAAGGAAAGGAAAAAAAGCCCCTCCGGTAATGGAAACACCAGAATGGGGTCATTAGGCAAATTTTTAAAAAAGGGGAGGCTATCCGCAGCCAACAAAGCAAGAGAAAAAAGCCGGACAGTCACCCTTCTCATAAAAAACCCCGAAGGACATTTTTTGTCGCTTAGGCGAAAGGGAAAATGACACGCGCTACCCAGACCGGGGGGGTCTCGGATGGGTAAACAGCGGCGGCCGTTGGAGAGGTGAGAAGGATGGGGCTGTCGTACACACAGTGCTTGGAGGGGTCTCTAACTGGAGATCTTTTTGGGCAGGGGTGCCAGAGAGAGTCGCAGGCATGACAGAGAAGAACAAGTGTGTTAGGTGAGAGCACAAGTAATCACGTCAACATGGTCTTTGAGAGCTCATAGTAGCGGCTACTCAAAATCAAATTGAGGATATGCTCAAAGCTGGGAAGCTGTCGCACATAATCCGGGAGCTGAAGCAAAGCAGCGAAAAAGACCAGCCGAAACCTCCGGAAAAGAGAAACCTCAGGCAATTCTAATGATTCAGTCATGACAAAAGGTAATAAGGCAAAAGATAACTCAAAGCTTCTCACCCAATCCGGAAATGTTGTTTCCACCTTTACGGGACGATGAAGGAGCGGAAGGCCCCCTAATAATTCGGCGGAGATTGGAGCCATCAAGTGCCCTCCCCCACCCCGCCCCCCCCCCCCCTCCCACCGCCCCCTCTTTTTTTAATTACGGAGGGTCATCTTTTGAAATACTCTATGAGCACTGTTTTAATAGACTACGTCCAGAGATAAAGAATCAAATGGTCCTAGCTACAACCTCACTAATAGGGTTCAGCGGCGAAATAAAATGGCCATTGGGACAGATAACACTCTTGGTAAAAATCGGAGATGATGAACACTCAACGTCAGCATGGATGGATTTCATGGTGGTAAGATCGACGTCTCCACACAACGGAATCATTAGAAGGCCCGAGTTACGAAAGATACAAGCAGTACCATCAACAACGCATGGAATGATAAAATTTCCAGTCACGGGAGGAATACTTATGTTAAAGAGCAGTAAAATTATCCCACTTGAATGTGCGATGGTCTCCGGACCAGAAGAACAACCCATCTCAGTCAACAAAGTAAGAGAAAAAAGGGTAAAAGTGGCAATCAATCCGGAACACCCGGAGCAGACAGTGATGATCGGTTCCGACCTTACGGAGAAAGCCAGAGTTAAGCTGTGTAACCTACTTCAGCGGAGTTTGGACATATTCGCTTGGACCCCAGCGGATATGACGGGCGTTCCAAGGCATATAACGGAACATAGGCTGAATGTATGAGAAGGTTGTCAGCCGGTTAGGCAAAAGAAAAGAGGCCAAGCCGCAGAAAGAAACATAGCAATCAATGACGAAGTTAGTAAGCTTATGGCAGCTGGGATCATGAGGGAAGTTCATTATCACGATTGGCTCTCCAACCCGGTAATGGTAAAGAAGAGTGACAACAGTTGGAGAATGTGTGTTGATTTTAAAGACCTCAACAAAGCATGTCCCAAGGACGGCTACCCTCTGCCAGAAATAGACTGGAAGGTCGAATCTCTGTGCGGATTCCCCTTCAAATGCTTCCTGGACGCATACAAGGGGTATCACCAAATACAAATGGCAGAGGAGGATGAGGAAAAAACTGCGTTCATTACAAATCAAGGTAGTTTTTGCTACACAAAAATTCCTTTCGGTCTAAGAAACGCCGGTGCAACCTACCAACGATTAGTGGACAAGACATTCCACGGACAAATTGGTAGAAACCTCGAGGTATATGTGGATGTTTTGGTCATAAAAAGCCGCACGAAGGATGAAGTTGTCTGCGACATAGAAGAAACATTCAAGACGCTTAGAAAAATCGACATGAAACTGAACCCAAAGAAGTGCACCTTCGGAGTTGAAGAAGTGATAGGTCACATGAATCTTGAATCAATCATATCAACATGTAAGATTAGAGAGAATGAGGGCAAGTAAAGGGAAAATTCAAATCTTATTATGGAGGGAAAAATGAGAGTTAATTACAAGGGCATCACCCTCTAATGAAGATTAGAGGGCTATTTATAGGCAATGGGAGGGAGGCTTCCCTTCCTTATTTTCCTAACTTGTCAATACTAGTCCCTAGACTTTGGTTATTATGCTATTTCTTACTTAAAGTATAATAAACCTTATTACAAGCTATATTAAACTAAACAAAATAAAGTCTAATAACAAAATATAATAAACCACATAATCAACACTTTTCTATAATCCTAACAATCTCCCCCGAAGGGTCGATTATTCTGGGCGTTCCCTCCTTGGTCCAAGTGGTCTTCCATTCACGTACATCTCCCATCTTCTCATTTGAACAAAATCGTCCTACAAATGCTAGCACCAACTTATCGTCTACACCGCCATGGAAAAATTGGTGCTAGCATTAGTACATGCAAGCAAAAGGCTAAGAAGATATTCCAAGCTCATCCAATCATAGTAATAACATATCAGCCCATCAAAAACATACTATCAAACCCAGAAGTCGCTGGTAGGATGCAAAAGTGGAGCATACAATTAGGGGAATTTGGTATACATTATAGGCCAAGAGTATCTGTTAAAGGGCAAGTATTAGCCGATTTTATCGTAGAAAGACTAGAGGAAGAGGGTCAGGATGATTCCACAAAGGAAGAAGAACCGCTCCTGGCACGGTGGACTTTGTTCACGGACGGGTCATCTTGTGTTGACGGATGCGGAGGCAGGATAATACTCACAGATCGAAAGGGGTAGAATTATACGCTTTAAGATTCAGTTTTGAAGCAACTAACAACGAAGCAGAATATGAAGCATTGATAGCAGGATTGCGGATAGCGGAAAAAATAGGCGTCCAAAACCTCGAAGTAAATGTAGACTCAAAACTGGTAGCAAACCAAGTAAATGGAACTTAACATCGCAAAAGAAACAGACATGATCAAATACTTAGAAAAGGTAAAAGCATTGTCCAGTACCTTTCGAGCATTCTCAATAAGCAAGACAAAAGCAGTGCATTAAGCAAATGCATCACAGCTTTGCACATCTCAGCAAGCAGGTGTTGGTGGAGGAATTGAAAGAAAAATTTCCCCCGTGATACGATAGAGATGCTGCTCGCGTGGTAAATGAAGAAGGGGTTTCCTGGATTGACACGATTCATGAATATCTCACCGATGAAACTTTACCAGCTGAAAGAAAAAAAAGGGCAGGGCGATAAGCGTAAATCACAATGTTTCGCCATCACAACGGAATACTTATCACAAATAATCCTTTCTAGGCCATGGCTCTTCGATGTGTAGGTCCTTCACAAGCAAACTAGTCTTGCGGGAAATAACACGAGGATCGTGTAACATGCATGCGGGCACACGATCCGTCGTTGCCAAAGCTCTAAGGATCGGTTATTACTGGCCGACAATGCATAAGGACGCAAGGACGCTTATAAAAGCATGTCAGGAATGCCAAGTACACAAACCCGTCCCAATAAATCCGCAGAAAAAATTGAATCCGATCACATCTGCCATGGCCATTTTCAAATGGGTATCGACTAGCTGGCCTTTCCGGAAGGACCCGGCAAGTCAATTTTCTAATAGTGCTATGGATTACTTTTACCAAGTGGATAGAAGCAAAACCAGTAGCAACTCACGGGAAAAACCAGGTAAAAAAATTGTTAATGGGAAAAAACGGAATTTAAATTGTTAATTTGTGGAGTTTGAAAGTCATCTTTATTAGAAGATGTTCATCAATTAGGGTTTTTGAATTGGGGGTTTATTTGAAATTAGGGCTTTTTTGCAATTTACAATTAGTTTTCTAAACATTACTTTGATATATTGGTGTCTGAGTTATTATGGCGAGTTTTGAACAGGGTCAGGGAAAATTCAAGTCGTTTAGGTGAAACTGTTTACGTTCTGAGTTAAAAAACTTTAACTGAGTGGTTACCTGACGTAATAAATTTAAAATATAATATGATATAGTCTCAGTTTGCTAAATTTGCGTAACATATACTATAAATACATGCGACTTAAATGCTTATTTGGCGTAAAAAGAAAGTATTTGTTCATTTTCCTAACGCTAAAAGTTTATGAAAGAAACATAGGACATTTAGTCCAGTGGTTGGTTTCTTACTTCTGTCCCATCAGACCCGAGTTTGAATCTGGTGGTGGTAATTTTCGGGTTATATTATTTTACCATTGTGTATTTCAATTTATCAGGGTAACCTTTTACCAAAAAAAAAGTTTATGAAAGAAAATGTGATATGACATGATCTTTTCTTAGTTGATTTTCAAAAATACTAAATTTAAATATTTAAATACTGAGTAAATTAAAGATACTAAAAATTATGTATTAAAACGACTTCTTAACTTTTAGTAAGAAGCCGCAAGAGAAATTACTTTGATATATTGATGTGTCTCGGTTATATGACGAATTTGAATAGGGTCTAGAAAATTCAAGTCGTTTAGGTGAAACTGTTTACGTTCTGAGTTAAATTTTTTTAAGGAAAAATTTCACAAATCGTCCCTATGGTTTGACCCAAAATCACAGATCGTCCCTAACTCAAATTAAATACACCAAGCATCCCTAATTTTGAAACTAGTAACACACACCATCCCTATCGTTAGTTTTGCTAGTTAAGTGTTAACGGACGAGGGGTAAATTGGTCCTTTCGCGTTGAAACTAGTAACACACATCATCCCTATGGTTTTATTTCACTATCTATGTTTAACACCTTCTTCAACACACACCAGTTTCACACACTTATGAACACCCCCAATCCTCATAAACCCTAATTTTATTTCACTATCTAAACACAAATCGTCCCTATGGTTTGACCCAAAATCACAGATCGTCCCTAACTCAAATTAAATATAAACAAGCATCCCTAATTTTGAAACTAGTAACACACACCATCCCTATCGTTAGTTTTGCTAGTTAAGTGTTAACGGACGAGGGGTAAATTGGTCCTTTCGCGTTGAAACTAGTTTAACACCTTCTTCAACACACACCAGTTTCACACACTTATGAACACCCCCAATCCTCATAAACCCTAATTTTATTTCACTATCTAAACACAAATCGTAAACCCCCACATCAAATCATTAGAACACCAAAAAATCAAAAAAACCCTAAATCAATTCAGATGGCTTTTTGCTCGTGTGGTCGCCAAGCTGTTATCAAGACTTCGTGGAGTGATGGTCATCCAGGTCGAAGATTCTATGGTTGCATCAAACAGGGACCATGTTGTAGGTGGATTGGTTGGGTTGATCCACCAATGTGTCCTCGTTCTATTCAAATCATTCCTGGATTGCTTAGGGCTAGAAACAGGCATGAAGCTTCCATTCAAGAATTGACAAATGAAGTTGCAAAGCTTAAAAAGTACTTGAAGATTAGTTGGTTAGTGTTTGTTTCTGTTTTAATTGTTTACATCTTGGCCTAAGTAATCAATGTAAAGGTCATATGTGACTCACAATGTATGATGGATTTTGGGTGAATGAATGAAATATTATTAGCCATCTTATGTTACACTTGTGTTTGTTCTAGTTTATGGAATTCGTTATTTGGGGTAAAAAGCACTTGTATATACACTTTTAAACAAAGAACTCATAGTTAACTAATCATTTGACTATTAAAAAGTCATAGGCATCATAGTTAAAGGTACTTAGGTTTAACTGTGACTTGTTGAGTGTGGGAAAACAGTGGAGTAAATGTAGATAAGTAATGGGTATTGAGTAACTTTACGACTTCATTTACTATGTGTAAAATTCCCAACCACTTAGTTTTCTGTTATAAAAACCCCCCTTTGACACCACCAATTCATAAACAACTTAGCCTTACAAACCTTAAAAACAGTCTTAATCCTCCCTTCAACAATGTTCAAAGAAAGTGGAAAGTAATGAGTTAAGTGACTCAAGTGATGCTTGTCAGTATTGAAAAGGGCATTGAGGGATCTTCAAAGCCCTCACTTCCTCCCTTTGGGTCTGCAAAAGACTATGGATTGTTACCAAAAAAATTTGATAGATTGGTATGGCTATGTTGGTACTTGGCTCCCAGAAGAAGGTGGAGTTGATGAGTTTCCTGCAGAAACAGATAAGGAAGATGAAGATTGTCAAAAGATTGTCAAAAGCCCTACCCCCATTTTCAATGCTGTCCTTGGACTTCCTAGCAAGACTACATGGGCTACCATGGTGAAAAAAATGGGTATAAGGGGTGCTGGTAACACAGGAAAGGGGAAGGAGAAGGTTTGATGGATGAAGTTTGTTGATGGATGAAGTTTGTTGATGGATGAAGTTTCTGGATGGTTTTTAACTTTTCTGTCATGTATTATTAAGTATTAGTATTAACTTGATCTTATAATTGACCACATGTTGATGTAGTGGTCAATAAATTTTGAGAATGAAATGAAGTTCTACCAGTATTAACAGTTACACTTCTACCAGCAGTACTAGCTTAACTTAGTACTGCTTCCTTAGAGCATCTCCAATGCTTCAATCTATCAAAGACTTTTCTCATTTATGACAATTAATTTCTCATAACTTTTATATTACAAAAAGTCATTCATACAAATACACTCCAATGCACAAAAGCTTTTCAAAAGCTTTTCACACATATTTTGTCTAAACTACCCTTATGTATGCATACTTTTATAAAATGGTCTAGATTGTAAATGTATAATTGCTACTTGTTTTGTTGTGCTGATGGCATATGCAAAAATTTCCTCAATATGCTAGTTTGTTTTTAATTGCCACTATCCATGCTAGTTGTTCATGCATGACATATGCTAGTTAGAGATGTTCGTTTCTGCTGATGGCATTAAGTGGTTTCTGCTGGCAGTTCAAGTAGTGTTTCTGCTGGTTATATTATAGAGTTTATGCTGGAAGACTTAGAAGCCGTTCCTGCTGATTATGTTCCTGCTGGTCATGTTCTCATTTCTGCTGACAGATATAGAATCTGCTGATCTATGCTGAAATGATGCCTTCTGTTGAAATGATAAAGCAACTGATGAAAAAAAGTAAATGGTAAAATGCAACTGATATGGAAATGATAAAAAGTGATACAAATATGTTGAAATGAGGGGTATAAGATGAACACTCAACAAACTAGACAATTAATAAAAATAGTTTGAATAATGTATAAACACTTGTAAACTAAAGAAGCACAAATTGAATAATGCATTTGACTATTAAAAGACATACCCATACAAAACATACCATAGAAATGTCAATTACAATACTGAAACATAGTCTGAAACATAAATACCAAGTTCAAAAGATACTAGTTTGACATAGCACACTGTTTCTTTGTTGCCTGATTCATCTTTGCAGGTGCAGTTGAGGGTGCAGGTGCATCAGATGGCCTTTTCCTAGTACCTGCATCAGATGGCTTCTTTGTTGGTGCAGTTGAGGGTGTAGTTTGAGATGTACCTGTGTATGGATCTTTTTGGCCTTTACAAGACCTAGAATTGTGCCCAAGATTTCCACATTTCATACATGTCACAGTTTTATAAGCCCTAGACAACTTTCCATCCTTCACCATTTCAGCCTTTTCTTCCTTTGATTTTCTCCTATTTTTCCTTGGCCTTCCAACTGGAGTGTTATGTTTTGGTGGGGTTAGGGTTGTAGGAATTTGAGATTTTTTCCACATGACCCTACCATTCAAACAACCTATAGTGTAACTGTATGTTTTTTGCCAAGTTGCTAACCAATAACACTTATCAACCCATTCTTCAGGTATGCCCACCTGAACTGATCCCTTTCTTATTAGGCTCAAGGGGGGTATCATCTTGTTTACCTTTTCCTTTTATAGTTTTCTTTTTGGGCCCAACATCAGTGGTACTAGGCCCTTCACCATCTAGTATAAACACTGGATTTCTACCAAAGCACTTTGCCCTAATCCTAACTTTATCATTCTTTGCCAAATACAGTTGCCTTCTAGTTTCAATGGAATGAAGTCTTACTCTTTCTTTTACATCATCTGCAGATGCAAAAGTTTGACCAACAAAGAAAAAGTGCTTATGCACAATGTTATCTTCACTTTCCTTGGCCTTTTTAATCTGTTTAAGCTTCTTTCTCCTTACCTTCTCTATCCCATCATCATCTGAATCTGTTCCACTTTCAAAATTGTCATTATCAATAACATCTAAGTCATCTGGATTTACCTCATATTCAGGTTCTTGTACACTCTCTGAATGCCTAATCCACTCAACATCTGCATCTATATTTGAATATAATCAACCATGTCCACACTCACTTCTCAAAATAAGTGTCTTCAACAAATAAGTAATCGTCACATCACATTCATCCTCCACTGTTCCTCTATCTTCCTCACATCAAGCACTGTTTCACCCTCAACCAATGTTTTTTCAGGGTTCATTAGTGACAACCCCTTGTTTCTTCTTGTTCACACCCAAATGGATCATACTCATATTTTCAGGACAACAACTCTTGCATAATACCATCCACAGTCTCATTGGCATTCTCATTTGCAACCACTTGGTCTTCAACATTCACAGTTGGGGTGTATTCTAACAACAACCTTTTGGTTTTAGTGGGTTTAGCAACTGGTGTGGAAGATGGCATCTCCTCAATTACAACTGTTGCTGTAAAAAAAAAAGGGGGGAAGCATAAGTGTCTAGCTTAGTCTCAAAGTGCTCACAGTAAACCATAATCAACTTATTGTTCTTGATATACCTACCTAATCCACGAACATCTAAATCATTACCTAATGCTCTTAATGCCCATGTCTAAGTTAGTACCAGGAATCAGATAATGATAGTAAATGGGATCATCATTCACATATCCTAACTTTTCCATTACACCATGTATCTCATGCACAGAAAACTTATCTATATCACACCAATCAACATAAGCAACTAACCCATTTACATACTTCCTTTTGTCATCCACGTATTTGAACTTCCCAGCATGGTATATTTTTAGGGAAAACAAACCAGGATCCTTTTCTGTAAATGCAATAAGTATAAAACAATTAAAAAACAAAAAAAAAACTATTTCACCATCATACTATTATTAGGGCAAAATTGATTAAAAAACATACCGTATTCAATAGGCATTTTGTAATTGGCGTTATCATGTCTGATTTTACATTCCATTTTGTGTTAATAAGTGTGTTGAAGAAGCTGGTGTGTGTTGAAACTGGTGTGTTCATAAGTGTGTGAAACTGGTGTGTGTTGAAGAAGGTGTTAAACATAGATAGTGAAATAAAACCATAGGGATGATGTGTGTTACTAGTTTCAACGCGAAAGGACCAATTTACCCCTCGTCCGTTAACACTTAACTAGCAAAACTAACGATAGGGATGGTGTGTGTTACTAGTTTCAAAATTAGGGATGCTTGGTGTATTTAATTTGAGTTAGGGACGATCTGTGATTTTAGGTCAAACCATAGGGACGATTTGTGAAATTTTTCCTTTTTTTAATTCATTGGTTACCTGACGTAATAAAAATTTAAAATATAATAAGATATAGTCTCACTTTGCTAAATTTGCGTAACATATACTATAAATACATGCGACTTAAATGCTTATCTGGCGTAAACAAAAAGCATTTACTCATATTCTCAACGCTAAAAGAGTATAAAAGAAAATGTGATATGACATGATCTTTTGTCAGTTGATTTCCAAAAATACTAAATTTAAATATTTAAATAGTGAGTAAATTAAAGATACTAAAAATTTTGTACTGAAGCGACGTCTTAACTTTTAGTAAGAAGCCGGAAGAGAAATAACTTTGATATATTGGTGTCTCGGTTATATGACGAATTTGAATAGGGTCAGAGAAAATTCAAGTCGTTTAGGTGGGAACGGTTTGCGTTATGAATTGAAATTTTTTAATTCAGCGGTTATCTGACCTAATAAAAATTTAATATATAATATGATATAGTTTCACTTTGCTAAATTTGCGTAATATATACTATAACTACATGCGACTTAAATGCTCATTTGACGTAAACAAAAAGTATTTACTCATTTTCCCAACGCTAAAAGAGTATAAAAGAAAAGGTGATATGGCATATTTTCGTTTTTTCCCGAATAATTTTTTTTACGTTTTGGGGGTTTTTTTTGGGCGATGCGTTATGGCGGGGCTAATTTTTAATATTTTCTTTTTTTTTTTGTCTGATTCGGGGAAAAAAATATTTGCGTTGGGGAAGGTGTTAATTTTTTCCCGAATATTTTTTTTTTTGGGACGTTTTTTGTAAATTTTTTTTACGGGGAATTTTTGTGTAAGAAAATCGTAAATAGTTAAAAGGTGAGGGTCCGTTTTGTATTTTTTTTTACTTTGGGCCAGATTTTAGGCTATT
The DNA here is from genome assembly GCA_026074375.1 of Tanacetum coccineum. Taxonomy (NCBI): domain Eukaryota; kingdom Viridiplantae; phylum Streptophyta; class Magnoliopsida; order Asterales; family Asteraceae; genus Tanacetum; species Tanacetum coccineum. The sequence goes on from BQNB010028660.1 coordinate 48,443, forward strand.
TTTGGGGTTTTTTTTGGCTAATTTTTTCCCGGATATTTCCTTTTTTTGTATGATTCGGGAATTTTTTTTTTTGCGTTGGGACGGGTTATTTTTTTTCCCGAATATTTTCTTTTTTTGGGACGGTTCGATATCTTTTTTTTGGGCCGATGAATGTAAAAAAGTTGTGAACAATAAAAACTTGACGTGTTTTTTTTGTTAATTTTTTACGGGATTTTTTGTGTAAGAAAATCGTAAATAGTTAAAAGTTGAGGGACCGTTTTGTATTTTTTTTACTTTGGGCCAGATTTCAAGCTAATTTTAGGCTAGTTTTTTTTTTTACTTTGGGCCAGATTTTGGGCCACATTTTATGCGAATTTTAGGCTAGTTTGTCGACAAATGTGTATATTAGTAATAATTTTTTTATATGGCTTATGTGTTGGGCCTCATGTTTAAAGTGTTGTTTTTTTTTGCTATATGGGTTTTTTTTAATATAATGGGTTGTACGTTTGTGACCATATCGATTATTTTAAAGTTATTAGGTATCGAAGATGTTTCTGCGAGTATTTTTTTTATCTGAATAAATCGGAACTTTTGTAATATTTTTTTCCTCCTACTTTGTGCATACAAATTAAAAAAAACAAAAACAAAATAATTTAAAAAAAAAATCGGACTGGCCCAAGATTGCAGCGTTACTGTAGCAAAGTGACCCACTGTCAAAACGACAATGGATTTGTCACTCAATGTGTATATTAGTAATGTGTTATGTAGGTCCGTGATGCAGGCCAAAATAATATGGGACATGTTTCAAGTGGAAGTGAAGTTCAACAACCTAGAAAGAGTTCAATGGCTATTATGAAACCATCAAAGTACAAGGACTTCATCTAATTTTATGCTTATAAATGGTACTTATGTTAGCCACGTATTATGTCAAGTATTGTGGTGTAAAATGCTTGTTATATAACTATTGGCTAAATAAAATAGAAGCATCGATATTGCAGTACACTCTTTCCTTCCTCCCCAATTCTTCTATTATCTTCCTCTTTTCTTTTCTTAAACATATGTTTGTTGTTGTTTTTGTGAGTGGGTAACATTGGTGCTTTCATTGATCATGACTGAGGGTATGGCGACTCGTTACAAAGCCCTAGAGGATCAAATCACAAGGTTAGCTGATACAATATCTCAACAAACATCTATTATATCCCAAGTTCTTACTATGGTTGCATGTGTTAAGCAAAACTCTGAATCAATTGATGAGATTCAGAAAAAGTTTGAGCATACTCAACAAGTTCTTGCAGAATTATCTTAATAGTAGGTAAATATTCAATGTTTTTTTAGATATTAAGATGTAGTATTAATCCAATCAGTTTGATGTCCATATGTTTGTTTGCTTTTTTTGACATTTACATTGAGTATGTTTAGGTACAAGTGGCAAATTGAGCGGTTTATGTCACGGGTTGGGTTCGAGTCTAGATGGGTCATTTAGGAGCATGTGTCCATATGTTTGATGTCCATATGTTTTTTTAGATATTAAGATGTAGTAATTTAATCCATATGTTCCGAATAGTAGTAAATATTCAAATGTTTTATTTAGATATTTTTAAGAGATGCACAGTGCAAAATAATATGGGACATGTTTCAAGTGGAAGTGAAGTTCAACAACCTAGAAAGAGTTCAAGGGCTATTATGAAACCATCAAAGTACAAGGACTTCATCTAATTTTAATGCTTATAGTTAAGGTACTTATGTAGCCGCGTATTATGTCCAAGATAATTGGGTGTAAAATGCTTGTTAATATAATAATATTGGCTAAATAAATAAAAGCACGATAATTGATTGCAGTACACTCTTTCCTTCCTCCCCAATTCTTCTATTATCTTCCTCTTTTCTTTTCTTAAACATATTTTTGTTGTTGTTTTTGTGAGTGGGTAACATTGGTGCTTTCATTGATCATGACTGAGGGTATGGCGACATCGTTTACATAAACCCTAGATTATCAAACTCACAAGGTTAGCTGAGATAACAATAATCCAACAAACACTCATTAATAAATCCCATAATCCCATGGTTGTGTGTGTTAAGCAAAACTCTTGAATCAATTGATGAGATTCAGAAAAAGTTTGAGCATACTCAACAAGTTCTTGCAGAATTATCTTTAAAGATTGCTAGAACAGAGAAACCCCTTTGGATTCACCTATCCTAGACACACCACCAACTACTACTTTCAATTTGGTTACATCTTCCCACAAAACTGATGCTAGCCATAAACATGATCCGTTACAAAATATCCGATTACTAAAATTAGAGATTCCTACCTTTTCAGGGTCTAATGTCTCGAATTGGCTCTTTCAAATTGAGCGGTTTTTTGAATATCATAAAACACCTCCTGAACACCGCCTTTACATTGCATCTTTTTATGTTAGTGGAGATGCTCTTGAGTACTATCAGTGGCTTCACTCAACAAACCAGCTTACCTCTTGGGAGTCCTTTAGTGATTCCATTAAACTACGATTTGGACCTTCTTCTTATATAAATCACGAGGCTTCTCTATATAAATTACAACAAACTTCATCAGTTAACGCATATATATTAGAGTTTACTTCTTTATCCAACCGGGTTACAGGGCTCTCCCACACCAATCTTCTTAATTGTTTCCTTTTTGGACTTAAAGAGGATATTAAGAGAGAATTGTTTTTGCTAAAACCCCAAAGTCTGGCTGATGCTATTGGTATGGCTAAACTCGTCGAGGATAAACTTCAACCTACAAAATGGTCCGCCAATCGTTTTTTCCAATCTAAACCTACCACCATTAGTGAATCAATAACATCAAAACCTCAACCACCACCACTTCCTCCTATATCAAACCTCAATCGTGCACCACCTCATCCCATCCATCGCCTTACTCCGACTGAAATGGCAAATCGTAGAGCAAAGGGCCTTTGCTACAATTGCGATGAGCAATTTCACCAAGGCCACCGTTGTCGGTCTAAACAATTCTTGTGTTTATTAGCTACTGACGATGACAACAATGAACCTCATCCTCTCATTGGTGAGTCACCTTCATCAGATTGTGTGTTCCAGGATAACACGACACAAACGACTTCTGATGTTCCAACTATCTCGTATCATGCATTGGAAGGTCATTTTGTTCCTTCAACACTTCGACTGATGGGTCAAGTTAATGGAAAGCCGATCACTGTATTAATTGATGGTGGCTCTACTCACAACTTTATGCAGACGCGTGTAGCCAAGTTTTTGGGATTGCCCATTCTACCATCTGAACATCTGCAAGTAACATTGGGTAATGGGGCTTCAATGCATTGTGCAGGATGTTGTAAGGAAGTTTCTTTGAGGCTAGATAATTATTGTTGCACTTTGGAATTTTACCTACTTCCCATTTATGGTGCTGATATGGTACTCGGAGTTCAATGGTTGGCGACACTTGGACCCGCGTTATTTGACTACAAAGAGTTATGGATGCAGTTTATTTTTCAAGGGAACCACATCAGACTAAAAGGTTTGCAACAACCATCTTTTTCCAGCCTCACATTTTCTCAGTTCAAGCGGTTGGAACACACCGATGCTGTAGCAACGTATTATCAAATGTCGGTGACACATCTTTCAACCATCTCGTAGCCTATTAACGAATCTCTACCACATGATTTCCATGATAATCTCGAGCAATTACTTCATGGGTATTCTGATGTTTTCGCTCTCCCTAAAGGGTTGCCACCTCAACGTCAGTTTGATCATCATATCCCATTACTACCGAATTTTGCTCCGGTAAACGTACGACCATTTCGCTACCCTCATTTTCAGAAGAATGTACTGGAAAATTTGGTTCAAGAAATGCTCGATGAAGGACTCATCCAGCATAGCTCGAGTCCATTCTCTTTTCCAGCACTATTAGTTAAAAAGAAGGATGGTACATGGCGCTTTTGTGTGGATTATAGAGCGTTGAACGCAGTCACTGTGAAGGATCGTTTCCCAATTCCCACAGTTGATGAGTTGTCAGACGAGCTATATGGGTCCGAAGTATTCTCGAAACTGGATTTAAGAGCTGGTTATCATCAACTACGCATTCATCCATCAGATGTTTATAAAACCGCTTTTCGTACTCACGTCGGGCACTATGAATTTATTGTCATGCCCTTTGGGTTGTCAAATGCACCGTCCACGTTTCAATCAACAATGAATGAGATCTTTCGTCCGGTGCTTCGTAAGTTTGTTTTGGTTTTCTTTGATGATATACTAATTTATAGTAAATCTTGGGAACTACATATGGAGCATCTCAATGCTGTTTTTAGCATACTACGAACTCATCAGTTCTTTGTGAAGCTGTCTAAATGTGAATTTGGCTCGCCTAGTGTATTTTTCCTTGGTCATATTATCTCAGCGGCTGGTGTGTCCATTGATCCGGCGAAAGTTGAGGCCATCCAGACTTGGCCAGAGCCAAAAACAATTAAACAATTGCGTGGGTTTCTCGGTTTAGCGAGTTATTATCGTCGCTTTGTACAAGGCTTTGCTAGTATATCATCTCCTCTCTCGAATCTTCTTCGCAAAGATGCTTTTATATGGGATGATAAGGCTCGTACAGCTTTTTCTAAACTCAAGATTGCATTATTATCTACCCCTGTATTAGCTCTTCCAAATTTTGAAGAGCCCTTTACGATTTACACAGATGCTTCTGGTGTTGGAATCGGTGCTGTGCTGTTACAACATGGCCATCCACTCGCCTATTTTAGTAAGATAATGTGCCTTCGAATGCAGAAAGCATCAACTTATATACGCGAACTGTATGCTATAACAGAGGCTGTTCGCAAGTGGCGTCAATACTTATTGGGTCGCAAATTCATCATTGTCACTGATCATCAAAGTCTACGTACTATTCTTCATCAAAATGTTCATACCCCTGATCAACAACACTGGATTACAAAACTCTTGGGTTATGACTTTGACATCATGTATCAGCCCGGTAAAGACAATGGACCAGCCGACGCACTTTCTCGACTTCCTGAGTCATCTTCCTCTACATTTTTTGCACTTACACAACCAGATATCTCTATACTGGGTGCCTTGAGGGATCATTATGAGACTAATTCAGAAGCCCACCAGCTTTATCAAGATGTTCAACTTAATCCATCCAAATACCCTCATCATTTAATACGTGATGGCTTATTATTTGTCAATGACCGCATCTTTGTTCCGTCGTCTTGTGCATTGAAACCAATCATCTTGAGTGAATATCACAATTCCCATTCAGGTGGTCACACAGGGTTGCAACGTACTTTGGCCAAGGTTGCGGCCTCTTTTACTTGGCCTCACCTCAGAAGTGGTGAATCGTTGTCTTGAGGACTATTTACGTTGCTTTGTATCGGATTATCCTAAAGCTTGGGTTCGTTTCCTCCCATGGGCTGAATGGTCTTATAACACTTCCTTGCACTCTTCCATTGGAATGACTCCTTTTGAAGCGGTATATGGTCGTTCCCCACCTTGTTTGCTTGATTATGTTAATGATTCCACAAAAGTTGCTTCTGTTGGTGATTGGCTTAAGGATCGAACCCAGGTTCTCCACAAGCTGAAAGAAAATTTGCAACGAGCACAAGTACGAATGAGGAACAAGGCGAATGCACATCGTACTGAAGTTGAGTTTGACATCGGTGATTGGGTCTTTGTTAAACTCCAACCTTATCGTCAATCAAGTGTTGCAAACCGTCGTTCTTATAAGCTATCTAAACGCTTTTTTGGGCCGTTTCAAATTACATCCCGCATTGGTGCAGTTGCCTATCGAGTAGCTCTTCCAGAATACGCCAAGATTCATAATGTATTCCATGTTTCCTTGCTTAAAAAGTGTTTGGGTGATCCAACTATAAATCCAAACCCTTTACCTAATGATTTTTTCGAAAGCCACCCTTTGTTAACTCCTGCTCATATTCTTGATCATCGACAAGTCATGCAACAAGGTCACCTCGTAACCCAGTTACTTGTGCAATGGAACGGACAATCGATATCAGATGCTACGTGGGAACCTTTGAAGGAGTTCATGCAAGATTTTCCGGACTTTCCCCTTGAGGACAAGGTGGTTTCTCATCGGGGGAGCAATGATGCATGCCAAAATAATATGGGACATGTTTCAAGTGGAAGTGAAGTTCAACAACCTAGAAAGAGTTCAAGGGCTATTATGAAACCATCAAAGTACAAGGACTTCATCTAATTTTATGCTTATAGTCAGTGACGAAGCCAGGATTTATAATATGGGTGGGCCAAATATCAATTAGCAATTAAATAATAGCGCGTCGTTACTATATTTTAGTTCTAATTTTCTATTTCGAACGCATAACTTCTTCGCAAGATGAAATGCACACTAACTCAACGTTGGAAACAAGTAAGATGAAACAAGAAAATCAGTATAGTCTTCCATCTTAAAACTAGTTACTGCACGTACAAATCAAATACTGTAATATCATTAATTTATTGTTTTTATTATAAACCTAATAAAGAATATGAAACATAAAATATAAAACTTTACAAGAAATACGTAAACTAATAAAAAACCAAAACACGAAACATAAACTGATAAAAAAATATCTCATAATGTTAATAAAAAATGTAAAGTGAGACAGAAAGGGTAAAAAATGATTTGAAATATGCATAAAAACAAGTTGAATTCTAATTTCAGTTGAATACTAATTTTAATCTTAAAAAAGGACCAAAGATGTGAGAATATAACTTTAGCATTTTCACACGAAAAATGCTTTTACATACATATGAAAGACAAATTATGAATATTAATAATATATTAAATGATAAGTACGCACAAATTTATTTATACCTTTGCTGTCACGCATCTTCAATCTCAATTTTCAATATGCTTTATCGTTGGTAGAATTTGGGTGGGCCATTTTGAACTTCATTGGATAAATACATTTTAACATCATAGAATCAACAGACTATCGTGAAACTTTGGGGTGGGTTTTGGCCAACCCAAGTGAACACGTACCTCCGTCCCTGCTTATAGTTAATGGTACTTATGTTAGCCACGTATTATGTCAAGTATTGTGGTGTAAAATGCTTGTTATATAACTATTGGCTAAATAAAATATAAGCATCGATATTGCAGTACACTCTTTCCTTCCTCCCCAATCCTTCTATTATCTTCCTCTTTTCTTTTCTTAAACATATTTTTGTTGTTGTTTTTGTGAGTGGGTAACATAAGATGTAGTATTAATCCAATTAGTTTGATGTCCATATGTTTGTTTGCTTTTTTTGACATTTACATTGAGTATGTTTAGGTACAAGTGGCAAATTGAGCGGTTTATGTCACGGGTTGGGTTCGAGTCTAGATGGGTCATTTAGGAGCATGTGTCTAAACAGGTCTAGGTTCGGGTTGATCCGCCAGCTTTTTCACTAATATTTTTATTGAGTGTAGAATGAAAACAGGAGTTTAAATTTTTTGACCCGCTAGACCCGAGAACCGTTGGTTAATCGTTATACAGTTGGAGGTCATTTTGAAGCCATATTGATAAGCAATGCATCTAAAACTGCCACGTCTATGTTTATGTTACTTTGAAGCCATTACATGCTTTTAACCGGTAGTGTACATACAAAATGCCAACCTGCTAATAAATCATATTAACACATATTAAACTTTAGTCCGTACTATATGTTTATTCTATATAAAAAGGCATGTTCAATAAATTTTAGTATATTGTAAAAAGAAACTTTTAATTTTCACGGGTATTGAGCTGCTTAGTAAAAGTAACTAAAAAAAGTTATGTGACATTGTGACTGACATAATACATGTGGATCTAGCACGACAACAATATTGAAAGCTATACGACAAGTGTAGGTAGAACTTATTAGATACCCCGGTCAATGGTATCTAATAAGTAATTTTATTTTGGGATAATTTCATTTCTAGCCTAAAATCCAACCCCAAAATGCAATCTTAAGTTCAGGAACATCTTTTTTCAAAACTAGACCAGCGCAACTAAGCTACTGGGCAACCATGGAAGAATTTGACAAGTG
>BQNB010028661.1:0-56446 GCA_026074375.1 Tanacetum coccineum
TACAAAAAATATTATAAAATAAAAAATTTATATTTTTTCGTTCGTCTTAAATTAAAAAAAAATTGTTTTTATGTTATTATACGTAAAGAATTAAAAAAATTTACGAATTATAAAAAAAAATCGTACTTTTAAAAATCTTAATTTTTAAAAAAAAATTAATCTTTTTTGGTACTTTTTTAATTTTAAAAAAGGTAAAATTGACGTTGTTATTCGTTAAAAAAATTTCGTACTTTATAAAATCTTAATTTTTTAAAATAAATTTTAATCTTTTTTTGTACTTTTTATATTTAAAAAAATATTTTTTTACGTTATTTTTCACAAAAAATTTATTTTTTTTACAAAAATTTTAAAAAGAAATTTCGTATTTTTCTAAAATCTTAATTCTTTAAAAAAAATTCGTATTTTAAAATTTAGCAATTTTTTTTAAAGTTAAGAAAAAATAAATTAGTTTAAACTTCTTTACTTTTTACTTCAATTTTTTTTTTACTTTTCTATTCTTACTTAACTTTTAAAAAAATTTAATTTTTTTCTTAGAAAAAAAAAATTAAATTTATAAAGTACGAAAAAAAATTATTTTTTTTAAAAAAATTAAGATTTTAAAAGTAAGAAAAAAAATTTAAATTTTTTTGTAAAAATGATTTAAATTTTTTATGAAAAATAACGTAAAAAATATTTTTAAAATTTTTTTTCGTACTTTTTAAATTAATTTTTTTTTTAAAATTTAAATTTTACAAAGTACAAATTAAAAAAAAAAATTATAAAAAATATTATGGTTAAAAAGTATTCTAGTTATAAAAGTATTATAGTTATAAAATTACATGGTCAGTCACTATAAAACATGAAAATACAAAAATACCCTTGGCGATATGTGAGATAACGGACGGACTTAACAGAATTGGGCTATAGGGATGGATGGTGTGCAATAGTTTGGAGATAGGGATCAACGAAGCAAGAAAAAAAAGATAAAGACTCAATTACCCACAAGTAGATGTAATTAACTTCTTTTTTTTAAAATTGTTAGCAAATGTGTTCATTTTGTAGAAAAAAATGTGTATACAGAAAACATAGCCTTGTTTGCAATATTTGTGGTTGATATAAATCCTGTCGCCAACAAAGCCAAACCACACCCACACATAACCAGACCAGCAAAAAGACAATATTCTAAAAACATCCCATGTAAAACACATAAACAAACATTGACACACTTTCAAGATGAATGCATCCTTATTCAGTTCACAATGTCACTAATAAATACTAGGGGGGGATTTTGCATTCATCCAAAATATTCATATCCAGTTTTAGTTCCTTGTCACAAAACCAAACAAATATTTTTTACTGTTTCTGCTTTGTCAGAAAAAGCAAGTGTTGGAGATGATGATAATGACAGGCCTAACACTTCAGGTTTGATGATTTAGTAAAGTGGGTTCTTGTTTGATTATGATATTTGATATGATGCTTTTTAATTTGTTTTTGCTGATATGATAATGGTACATAAGTTAGTTTATGAGACATACAAGATTATATGAATTTGGAGATTATGTTTAGGATTGCTTATTTTAATATGCATAGAGTATTTTCTTAAAACTGCTTAGAAATAAGCAGGTATTAACATGCTTATTTTAAATGTAAATTAGACAAATAAACGTTTTTTTTCTTTTTGACAAACACTTGATACTGCTCATAAGCACTTAGATTAGTAATCCAAACGCCTTGTTACAAGCAAAAGTAATACATGATTAGCTTGTTCATGTATGCTGGTTTCAATGTTTGTATTGAACTATGTAGGATGGATCTATACGGTTAGTCTTCAAGAAGCCACCCCTGGTGTGACAATGAATAAGATAGCTATAAGAATTATTAGTTACCCTTCTTTTTATCGTCTTTTTTCTTTCTGTATTTATAAGCATATATGGGTCTACGTGTCCTAATCACCTCAACGGGAATCTTCAGACCCTAGAGGCTTTCGCTTCCGGACTATTATTCAAGCTTATATCAATCGCCTTGTGTAGAATTGTTGGGCAGACTGAGTACTAGACTAGAAAATTGCCTCAGCTCATTGTAGAGATTGATTCTAGGAAATTAATAATCTTGAAGCAATGCACACACAAAGTTTATTCAGGGTATCAGTGTCTTGGTGTTTAATCTCTGACCAAAAGCAAAAGTACATTGGATTTTGATATTTGAAGTTGTATTAGTCTCACCCCACGCGTGCCATGGTGCGAGTAGATTTAGCCTAAGCCATATGCGATCAATGATTGATTTCTTGTTTTCCTGTTCGAACAAATTAAAGCCTCTTTTTTTTGGTAAACAAAGCCTGAACTCACAATCTGTGACCGGGGCAAATAGAGTATCTCAATTGTATGATCTTCAGAATCGACTGTGAGACCTTAGAACAACTCAGTTATGGTGTTAGGAAATGCTAGGGCGATGAGGTTTCTGAAAAAGAATAATGGACCTCCTCCAATAAACTGTGGAAAAGACTTTGATTTGAGATCTGCCCATCTGCCATGAAAATATAGTATCACATGTTTTCCCCAAAATATTTCTTACAGTTTACAAATTGTCGATGTTAACTGTTACTCATCAATAGGGCCGGTGCTCTTGTTTTGCCATCAATAAAGGGTTAATCCAGATATCCAGTTAATACTAAACAGTCGAACCCCGTGTATGAGTGAAATGATGCAAATTTTCATAAGTGAGCTCGTAGTTATGCAACACATGGGACTTCGGTACATCGGGGCTATGGTAGAAAAAAATTTCTTCTGAATCCATCCACGAATAGCTAGAAAACCATTTTTCTTATTTACAATAACTTATGTGCTTAGGTGTTTTTCCACTTGTCTGAAGTTTTACAAGAGCATTATGACACGTCGAAAACACTGTTGACAGTAATGTGTCAAAGTACCTGAAAACTATGGTAAGTCAATCAAACAAATGTGAAAGAAAAATGAGAAGCCATAAGTGAAACTTACCCGATGCTTTAGTACCAAATTCCTAACAGAAATAGCTAAACATGAGATCCATTTTCATTGATTAGATGGTGTACCACTAATGTACAATTCTCCGTGAAACCGCTGGAAAGTCAGGCATCAATAGTAGGAAAATCTTTATCACGATGCTTGCACTCTCTCTTGACCTTCATGGAATATAATAGTATGGCATAGTTTGTTAATCTGTCTCATAATTCAGAAAGGTTGCAAGAACCAATATTATAAACAGTGTAAGGTAAGTGACTTGTCACATGTTATCAACTATCGAATGAGTTTTCGTGGTATATAGATTATTACTTATACGGGTATATGCATAATCACAAGGTCATATGACGTGGCTACAATATCTAACAGATATACATACTGTCCTTAATTTCATATATCCTTGAATGATCTGACTTTTTATATGATAACACAAGCATCGTTCTGATTAGGTTTCCTACTTTTTGTTAAGCAGCAGCTTCACCTTCTACTCGTACGCAGCTCGATCTCTTGGAACAGCTGACCACCACATCTCCTAGTGGTACGTCAATAACATTATGTTGGAATTGCATCAAGTTTAGATGTTTGATTTATTGTATCACATCATTTATTACTTAAAGTTTTCTATTTTTTTTGTGTAATTAGTAAACAATTTGACTTTAGTTATGAATGTAAACCATATGCTGTTGGAATACAAAATTTGGTCAGCGTGTCCCCCAAATATCGTGTTACAGACATTCCACACTGTTCTAGCTTTAAGATGCTCATTCTAGGTGCTTGTCACAGAACTTCGCGTGATGACAGTTTATAAACTACTATGTTATTTTGGGCTGTTCAGCTCAATGTTGAACCAAAAGCGACCGGCTTATATTCATAGTTTTGGTCAGAAGGGGGGTGGGGATTTATGGGCTGGTTGTTCAGTCTCAATGTTTGTGAGAGAGAGCCGAAAAAAAGCCGCGAGCGCTCAGGCCTGTTATATCATAAGATTTTGGTTCCCCAGAAAAAGGTTTTTTTTTGGTAATGGGTCCCCCCAAATGGGGTGGGGTGTAAAACGGGTTAAAACTGTTAATGAGAGAATTGGTAACCCAAAAAAACGGCAATTATTGGTACTTAAAAGTAAAAATAACCTTCTGTTCTTTATTCATAATTTAATATTTTGTTCAAATAATAAATTCATTAATAATTTCTAACTCAAATCCCTATTTAATTTTGAAACAAATGGTTTGTGAGCGTTGTTGTTTTTTGGCGGGGGGGGGGGTCGTCCAAGCTGGTGTTTTGGTAATTGGTCAATATGGGTGGGGGTGTAAACGGGTAATGTTATGAGTTTTGGGTAACCCAACGCATTATTGACTTAAAAGTAAAACTTTATTCTTATTCATAATAATATTTTGTCAAGTATAATCATTATAATTCTACTCAAATTTATTTATTTTGAACATGTTTGACTTGTTTGGCTCATCTGAACCCGTTTCCTTATTAGCTGGAGTACTCTTTTATTTCTAGTTGTTTGACTCGTTAGAGATAGAGCATAACGTGAGCCGGTTCATCCAAACGTAAATGGGTCCAAATTTCCAACAGTAGTACTTTCACTATGTATGTATATTGCAATGATTGGTTTATGTGGCTACCAGGTTATGGAAGCGATGGGAACTATGCAGAACTCACGATACGCGAAAAGCTAGTGGAGTTGGTAGGTGACCGTGATGATGACTTCAGCATGCGATTGGGGAAAAAGATGAAAGTGCCAAAGCTTTTAACTGTTGCACAAAAGAGAAATATAAAAAGGCAGTCTTACCTAAACGAAGTGTCTCAGCGAAATGATACAAATTTCTTTGCCACCATTGGAGCATTTGTGCTTTTACCTCCTATAATTATATTAGGCATTGCTATCGCAACAGGTTATGTACAGCTTTTTCCTTGATATATACCTGAAACCGTGTATAGGGAGTCAAAGAGTCATTGTTCTCATGGGTGTTTGCATGAATTAGTATTGCAGGATACCAAGCAATGGTACCTTGAAAACTTGTATCCTGCTATACATTAAACGTTGTTGAACATGGTGACAGATCTATCCATGCTTAATATGTTTGTTTAGATGATGTTATATGCTCCACAAATAGCCATTTGGAAAATATATAGATAGTTCGAACGTGTCAAGTTTTACGACATCAGAGTCTGCCCCCTCGTCAACAATTTTCTAGCTCCATCCCTGCATATGTATGGCCATTCTCTGGTGAACAACACACCCCATGGTCGTCATTTACAAGGACAACCATGCATCTGTTGTCTACTCCACTAAACACCACAAAGCTAAGCCAGATTACCGATTAAAGAATTTATAGATGATATGTTTAAAGTACTGGAAGTTTGAATATTGGGACATTATTTATATAAAATAACAAAACAAAAGAGTTTGATACTTCAAATACAAAAATGAGTTTGCCTGTTTGAGTTCCCGCTTGTACGACGTTCCTTTTGCAGAGTACTATCCGACTTCTTCAACCATTTCAGCAACTTCGTTTTTTGCTAATGTTTTTCAGTTTACCTATTTGATTCATTGCCAGTAGATTGTAACCCCAATCAATTCATCACATGTAAACATGCTGAAACAGTTACAGTACATATCAAAAACAGATATAGAAAGCTAATTACTACGTAGTGTCAAGTTAAAGTACATATAAAAAACAGTTACAGTATATCTCTCCAATATTTTTCTTCCATTGGCTGCTATTCTCTAATTCCAACTTCGTACTTTGATTAATTAGCAGAACACACAATTCTGAAGTTCTCCAATTAATGCATGTAAGTAAGATAAGTTTACAAAGGTTCGAAGCAGGGATCAAGTCTAAGTTGGAAGGGAGAATAGAAATGCTTTGAACAACTTGTTAATAAAAAATATGAAATTTTATTATGTTTATTTGCAAACTATATCACATATATAGTGTGTAAAAAGAAAATGGTATCATCATAAAGCATCTTCACACATAAAAAAATGGCTTCAACATCAGTTTTAATTTAGTATGTGCGTCAAAGAACAATCTTACAGAGCAAAATAGCAGCATCAATGGATCATATATATTCATAAGAGTTTCGAATTTTTCATAGTAATCATGAACCCAAATAGATCACCAGGAAAAAAACATTAACTGAGGTGAGAAATGTCCACTTCTTCAGGGATCATAAATGCATCGGCTGCACCAAACATTCTCCATTCTTCACCTGAAGGAGTAGCATCTTCATCTTCCCAATCATCAGCTTCATGTTGATCAAAAGAATAAGAAGTTGACGGATCATATAGTACACTTTTGGATATACAGTTTTGTGTTGCAACCATCTTGACACGTCCATGATGTGATAGTTCGACAACAGTGGTGTCATTATCAACTGGGAGAGGTTGTTTCCATGGTTCTCCGTCCATTTGCATATATGTCGAGTTGGCTGCACCCTTATGGAATTCAAATCTTACACGGTGGGCCTAAATGGAAGCAAAAAAATCAGTTCAGCTCTTAATACGAGATACCCTTTACTAGAGAAAAGACAAGTGAAATAGATGGCAAGATGGAAGGGCCAGGAGGGTGCTCACTGGCAAACGGGTTCAGTTTAAGATATACATTATTTAGTACGCTACAACCAGGGTGGGTCAAGTTGGGTTGACCCGTAAATAACCCGTAAATTTTTTACTTTTGCCTATCTTTTTTTTAAATTATTATTTCCATGGGCATTAGTTTATGGGGGGGGGGGGGGGGGGACTTTTCTAGATTAAAAAACAAAGGGGAATACCTTGCGCGACCTCTAGACCATTTTGGACTTGTTTTAGGTGAAAACCCAAAAAACACACAAATTGACTTATACCTTTACTTAGATGGGTTGTGGAAATACCTACTTAGATGGGTTGAATTGCCACCTCTTAAACGAATGCCATTAATGTCTGTCATCAATATATGTAATCATGGTAGGGTAAATTGCAGAATATTGTTACATATAACGCAATGTCACATACTAACGCAGTGTCCAATTTTTATATTCAAACTCTGAAAACCAACTTTTAAGGTCTATGCTATATAGCAAAGACATATGAACCCAGAAGTGTTTGCAAAAAGAAAAAAGGTTTATCTCCTATAATGTTGATTGTGGAAAATAACAGAGCAGGTGAAGACTCTAAGTATATGCACACTTCGTGCGATTTATCGTTCAGAAAACCACTATTATTGATCACGATAAACATCCCAAAAATGGGAGGTGTTCACTTATTGCGTATGCCTGAAATCCTTTGATCTCAGATATGCAGTTTGTTTGAATAGAGAAAAATGGAATCAAGTTTATTGAAGTTGGATTCAGTTTTAACCTTTGCAAGACTGATGATTTGTAGTGATGGTGCCATGAGAGCATGCCATGTATATCTAATACCAATAATCTCAAGAAGGCCATCGTCAACAAATGGAGGCGGAATTCTCCCAAGGTTTAGAAATTCAGGGAAACTAGGCAAGTTGAGGCACACAATTGACTTGATACTGCAAGTTAGCACCGATAATACATTAAATCACTGATTATATATGAAAAGGTAAATGAGACATGTGCCATTTGTAAAGGAGAAGGCAAGAGGAAAATAGGAGGGCCTTAGCATCTTCTAAACAATTTTTTAAGGGTTTTGAATTTGGACTTTTGGTCCGCGTAAGAATTTGTGAGGAATCCGCGGATCCAGTTGGCCAATAAAAAACTGAAACGTGGTCAAATTTTGATAAAAATGATCTTCTCTTTCCTCTATTGGGTCCTCGAAAAAACTTATGAGGATGCCGTGGAGTGCGTGAATGCCGGGATTTGGTCATGTGGCAATTTTCTATTGGGCAACATGGACCTGCGTGCGGAATCCCCACAGAAAGTTACCTGGACCAAAAGTCTAGATTCAAAATCTATTAAAATTGGTCTAGAATGTGCAAAGTGTTGGGTTTTTAGTCTCTTGCCATAATTTTCTCTTTGTAAAGTAACCAATGAATTGATGCATTATGTAAAGAGAGTATAACTATATATACAAAGGGACATATATAGCGGGAGATACCTAGGATGTATCGTGAGGTCTTCCCATCTGCCATGCCTTTGCATAATCTTAACCTTCACGTGCTGGCCTATATTTCTGCATCCAATAGAAAATCAACCAGATCTAAGGAATCAAAGCTGTTTTTGAACAGTTGTTAGAATAAGTTGCTTGAATCCATTTAGCTTTTTTTAGAATGGTGGTTAATTAGTATCTAATATAAAAATAAACAATAAAATATATATGTACAAATAAAAAATAAAGAAAATTTTGAAGCTAGTTTGCTTGTGGCAGTTTCTAAACTTAATGTAAATTCTTTCTGTTATCACCCTACATCTCCAAACATCATTCCAAAGCAGAACTAGCTAAAAGCCAAAGCAGCCCCAAACAAACTAGCTAAGATGCTGTGGTCCAACCCAACATGCATCGGTAGTATGCATTAGCTTATTTCCATAGTTACAGTATAAAGAAACTCACTCAGAAGAAGACTGGAAGTAAGATGCTGCCATCCACCCTAGAAAAGAACCAATCTTTGCATATGTGCTCTACGAGATAGAGAAAAATACATGGTCACTGTGGGAAATAACATAGATTATATGTGCTATTAAGACATAGTGCATGATTAGATGCCTATTCAATGATTCAATATCATACCTGATTAGGATGCAACTTCCGCTCACAATGAAATAAGTATGATATTTGAGCATCCATCCCTATTTATAAGAATATTTCAATAAAGTTTTTTATTTGAAGCAAGAACTCAGTAGAATTTCTTACCCATGCTGAAACAATTCCAGAATCCTCCGCGAAATGTGTGGTAACCTGACTGACAGCATTTACCAATACGTATTAACAAAAACTGCATCGTGTAAACTGATTCATAAAGAAAGAAGTTTCCATTTCTGGTAGGATAAAAGTACCACGTTGAGATCATCTGTCTCAGACACACGATTGAAGGCATGCAAAGAATGTGGCAACTCGAGTGGGGCAATGGGATCACAAGGCCCTTCATTTGCGGCTTTCGTCCTCAGAAGAATATGCCAACTGCAATGTGTTGAAAGTCAATTTCAATTACGATAATTAGATTAGGCCCTTACAGATTAGAATCATTAGATAAAGCTTCTAAGTTACCAAACCTATTTATTGACCAAAATAAATGTTACCTGTCAACCGCCATTTCTTTTCCTTCCAGAAGTTGCTTCAAGAAATTTAAAACAGATTCACGATCTGTTCCTGGATTCTTCCTTCCCTATAAGCATGAATTATAAAAATAAAAAAGTAAATAAGCTTTTATAGCAGAATAGTTATAATAACATTATTTATCAAGTTGCCTATTATCATGGTTTATTCTTACCCAACCAAATGAAAACGGGAGATTGTTTGCGGTTCCCAAAGGCATTGTTGCTATCGGTGGCGGATGAGATATTTTCATATCACTAACAACTCCTAGCAGCCAATTAACTGTTCCATCTCCTCCAGCAACCTGATGAAGAACAAACTTCATGTCACCGAATTATGTATATATTTTTTAGATTATATACAATTTAGACAATAGTAAATCATCTCACAATTACTCGTAATCGCTGCTTTATATTATTAGCTAATGTATCATCATTAAGTCTAAGGTATTCTAGAGTGAGGTAGACTCTATGTAACACTTTATCAGGAGCATCTTCCCCTAAGTCAAAAACCTTGTACATAAACACACATTAAGTTAGATCTGCCAATAAATAATTCCAGACTAAGATTGCCGATACTTAATGGAAGAGCAAGAATACCTGGTTCTGATTTAAAAGAGATCGGTATGTGACAAGAAGCTCACCACCCAACTGACCACTACTTTCGGAGTTGATAAATACCAGCGTTGGGCATGCAGGTGCATCAGAAGGAACCTCAATGTTTCCCCAAGGGAATAGGATGTAATCAGGAATGTAGAAGTCTTTTAAAAAGTTGTCAGAATACAAGTGTGGGTATTTCTTTATTAGTTCCAACTGCATATTTCACATAATATAATTTTCAGGCATTGAACAAGATCAATGATTTTATTAAAGAAATCAATTCACACGATATTTGTCAAAGTATATAAATTGGAGCAAAACTTCTTTGTTATTGTGACACTCCGGATCCAAATGCTATCAACTCCCGGCATCCCAAATAGAGCATTTGGTTACTCTATCCTTATTATCTGATCTCCCTCAACAAATCTTGTGTCTAACAGAGCTATGCCAGAGTATGCTGGAAGACCTTTTCTACCATGAAAGGTGAGGGCTAATATGATAGCACCAAAATCGGCATATGTATATCCTTGAGCTAAACAGCGTCAAGGGAGATGTCATGGTAGGGATAGAGTAACCAAATGTTCTATATGGTATGTGGGTAGTTGATGAGAATCAAATTTGGAGGTTTTGACATATTCTTCCACTTGTTTTGTTTGAAACAGATCCTATTAATTACTTTACCCTTTTTGCGAGAGAAGTTGGCGACTTAAAAATATATATACATAGTAATGGTTTCAAATAGGCATTTGACTTAGTTTTTTTGGGACACAAGAGATTTCATATAATTGATCTATTTGACGCTGAAGACTGACAAAAACTAGAAGAGAAAGAACGACCAGAAAATCTTAATTTCTTAAATAAAGTTAATATGTCATAGATCTCACCTGGAATTCTAGCGTTTCTTCGAGCTCTTTTCTGACTACATCCATGGTGGGTCGTATTTCTCGATCATCATGTAAACATTTATATGCGATTGCTGAAAATTTGGTCATGGAGTCTGAGCCAAAATGGTACTTAATAATTGGATCAGTAATCTTAACCAAGTTTTTGTTTTTGTATTCTTTAACCGATTTGCCTGATAGTAAGAAGCCATCATCGCATTCACTGAGGCACAACCTCCCACATAAAACTTCAAATAACACGATGCCGAAAGAATAGACATCAGATTTTGTGGTCACCACTCCCGTGGAGTAGTATTCTGGTTCACAATACCCGCGTGTCCCAACACCATTTGAAATAACGTGACTCATACCTAAACCCGTTGCCGTTAACTTGGACAATCCAAGGTCAGAAATTTTAGCAACCCCATTCCCATCAATCAATATGTTTGAACTTTTTATATCCCTATGGATAATTGTTCGAGGCCCTCCAATATGGTTATGGAGGTATTCCAAACCTCGAGCTGCATCAACACACACTTTGAGTCTTTCTAACCACGTAAGTCTAGCACAAGTGGCATTACGCCTTATATATGTATCCAAACTACCACGCTCAGCGTATTCATACACAATAATCTTCTCATTTCCCTCGTCACAATAACCGAGAAGAGAAATAAGGTTTGGATGTTGTTGACCAGAGAGCAAGTGAATCTCGGTCAAAAACTCCTTTAAACCTTGTCCAAACTGCTCATTCAATCTCTTTACAGCAACTGCAGTATCTTTTCCGGACACCGGGAGTACTCCTTTGTAAACCCAACCATATCCACCTTTTCCAATACAGGTTTTGAAATTCTCGGTCGCTACTTGTATCTGTACAAATGGTATTTTGAGGTGTTGAGACTCATTCGTAGCCATTATATTTGTTGGTTTACAAGGAACGGCTAATGAGTGTATGTCTTAACAAGAACACGATGAAATTTTTAGAGACACAGTGAAGATGTGTGTGCGTGTGTGTGTGTGTTTTAATGGTGACTGGCGCTTGGTATGATACTGAATTGCACCGGTTTTTAAATATCTTAGACATCTTTTTAAAAAGAGTAGAATGCAAAAATCATCAAGTGGTTTATAAATTTGTCACTAATTAATTATCAATTGCTGATACTATTGTGTCATCCATGTGGTTTATAAATTTGTCATTAATTAATAATCACTTGCTGATACTATTGTCAGTAATTATACCTACTACAGCAAAAGTGTGGCACAATGCATCCTATCGAACTTAAATGACCATTTTACCTTTATTTTAAGGGGGGTAATGGCCTGTAAATCACTACAAGAAAAAGTAGAACGGACGACGAAGTTTTCCCTGCGGCAGTTGTCGTCGGGGAAACTTCGCTAAACGACAAAATTCTGTCCGACGCGGCACATATTGTTAGACTTTTTGTCAAATTTGACCTTAAGTTTCCTCGACGATATGTCGCCGAGGAAAGTGTGGTGAGGTTTGACCAAGCCCTTGACCAATTTTGGTATCAATAAACTTGGTGGTGACTTTTCCCACCCCAGTTTCCCGGACGACAAGTTCTCGGGGAAAAGTTTGACCATAGTGGACCTCCTCTCTCTCTCTCTCTCTCTCTCTCTTCTCCTCCCTCCCTCCTCTCTCTCTCTCTCTCTAACTCATTCTCTCCTCACTCCATCACTCCCGAATCATCGTTGTTCACGCCTCTCAGGTCTCGGCTCTCCCCTCAAATCTAATCTTCTCAAAATCTCTCCTCTCTCATCTCATCAATCTCAAATCTCTCTCCAGTCTCTGCTCTCTCTCATCTTCCTCATCGTCTCACTCTCTCACTCTCCGTCTCTCTCTCTCAATCTCCGCACTCTCTTTTCTTCTCCTCTCTCTCCTCTCTCTCTCCTCTCGTCGTCTCTCTCTCTCCTCTCTCTTTCTCTCCTCATCTCACTCTCTCTCTGCTCTCTCTTCTCATCCTCACTCCCTCTCTTCTCTCAGTCAAGAATCCCATCACACTCACCACTCCTCAACTCTCTCTTCTCTCTACTCTCTTCGACTCCATACTTCTCTCTCTCCTCCTCCACTCTCTCCTTTCGCGTCACTCCTCTACTCGATTCGTCGCCTCTTCTTCACTCCATCCTTTCACCTCTCTCACGAGCCTCCTCGATCTCGCTCCGTATCTCACCTCCTCTGTCTCTCCCGGAGTCTCTCCTCACTCTCGATCTCTCCTCTCCCTCTCATCATCCCGTGCATCTCCTCACCCTCATCTCATCTTATGTCTCGACTCTCTCTCTCAGCTCCTCCTCTCTCCTGCTCTGTACGGGTCTCTGCTCCTCTCTCCTTCCACTCTTCTCCTCATCGTCCGTCATCTCCCTCTCACCTCTCCCTGCCTATCACGACTCTCGCTCTCCCACTCTTCGATCCGCTCCTGCTCTCGATCTCTCCTCTCCTCTCGACTACTCTCACTCCCCTCAAAATCAGTCTCGGATCGACTACTCTCTTTCTCATCCTCTCACCACGACTCTCAACTCCCCTCACCTCTTCACTCTCTCGCATCGCACTCACCACAACGCCGTCTCTATCTTCCTCGAACTCTACTCTCATCACTCACACATCGTGATGACCTCTACTCTCACGTCCTCCCTCTTCTCCAGCACTCCTCACCTCTCCCACACACCTCCTATCTCTCTTCTCCTCCTCAACATCTCTTCTCCTCTCGTCTCACACTCACTCACGTCTCTCTCTCTTCATCTCTCGACTCTTACTCTCTCTCTGCTCCTCTCTCTCTATCTCTTCATCTCTCCATCTCATCTCTCCTCGTCTCACTCATCTCTCTCTCACGATCTCCTCTCTCTCTCCCAATACTCTCCCCTCTCTCTCTCTCTTCTCTCTCTCTAACGTGCCTTATCACCGAACCAGTTTGATTGAATGAGGGTTTTGTTTGAATGGAACTCTTAATGATAAACTTTGTTAGGGATCCATAGATCTTTGTTGCCATAACTCCCATTCAGATGCCAGCCGACCTCTTATTGCCGCCGTTTATGTCTGAGGTGTTGTGGTTCGGTTGGTTGAAAACTTTTGAATATACAAGGCTATGGGGTTGATCATCTAGATCTCATGCAATGATTCGATTCTGAAAGCAGAAGTCCCATCGATTTTATTTGTGATTGGTTTATTTAGTGTTTTTCATCTCCGCTATAGTGGTTTGTGCGTTTTGAGATGTGGTTTCGGTAAAAAGCTACCAGATCTTATCTTCAATATCTTCTCCTTCCTCTCGCACGGTACAGCTTCTTGTTGATTCTTTTTTATAACAAAATTCTTCAAATAAGTTTTGCCTCAATTAAATTTTGGGAGGAGTTAGGTTTGGAGTGAACATTAATTTTATTTGTTCGCAACTATTGGTTAGTTTTTTACAAGATGAAGTTTGGTTTCTTTGATGTGACACTGAATCTATGATACAAGGGTCCATGGTGGATAATTTTGTATTTGATAGGTTAAACACTTGCTTTCCTTCTTGATTATGATGGTTACAATGCTTATTTGTGCTGATGAAAATGATTGTAGGTATTTTTCCCCACTTAGGATTTAAACCTGCTAGCTTTATTTGAGAATGAAGATAATGATGTAGTTATTTTGGCGACTAGATTTTCCAGGTCCCTAGTTTGGCTGCGTAGTTGTTGCTTATCTTGCCTTGAATAGTGTGCTGCTTTAAGTTCATGTTTGAAGTTTGTGACTTTTGTGGTTTTTAAATTATGTGGGTGTCCTTCTTTTGATCATGATTGCATACTTCTAATATGTATCTTCTTGCTAGCATTTTGTTCTCCTTCGAATATAATGGGGGTTCGGCAGTAAAAAAAATAAAATGTGTGTCTGGTTTAAAAAATAGACCCATAAGCTGACTTTTTTTGGTATCGGCTCATGCCTTCTCCTCGCGACGCCACCGCCCCTTCGTGGACGTTGGGAGGGCGTTTGGAGTGGTGCGTTCTGGGTTTTGTTTAAAGTAAATAATATGCTTAAGGCGTTATGAAGCCGTTTTTATAAGATGATAATGATAACCGCTCCGAGAGGCTGTGACGATAATTTTTAAATGCATATAATCGAGTTCGATAAAATTTTGGATTACGTGCATCTTGACGGGGAAAGCTTGCAACGTTAGCAGCACAGGCGGCCTATCCTCATATCTGACAGTATCCGATACCTTAGCTTAGATCTGAGCCTCGAAAACCAATAAAATAATTATACTTTTTGGGAATTTTAATTGACCAAAAATGTGTAGCCATGAATAAAGTATTTTGCTTAGATAGGCCCGTGTTTATGTTGTTGCTTATTCCGATTCCTGCACTGTTTATTTGTTTCTTACCCTTACTATCCGATTTCTTTCTGGCACGTGTTTTATGTAGTGTGTGCTTTGGAACCACCGTTGTAAAAAGCGCTACAACTGCAAATTAGCAACACTATCCGATTGCCGTCGATTATTTTTGTTGCCACTATCAACGGTGTGGGTGATGGTTGATCGACGTGCGACGTTACTCAAAATAAGCCAACAAAAAGTGAGCTTATGAAAGATAAGCCAAACACCATATAAGCCATAACCCGCTATATAAGCCGATACAAACAATGCCAAATAACAGTTATGGTTGTGTGACGATAGATGATATGGCTCATCAAGCTCAAAATAAGCGCACATGTAACTTACTGCTATTTATATATTACTGGAAACTTGTAGCTATACAGATTGCCTAGTACGCATATTGGCGGGGCAATTTACAAGTTTAACAACCAGGGCGTATGGAACCCTCTTTTATTTAGCTGTTCTAGAAGGCGATTTAAACTCACTCCTTTCCCTAGCTGCAGATTTGGGGGCACGTGAATGTGTAGAACCTAATTTTTTTCTTGGCTCCTGCTATGTTGGGGTGAATTTTAAAGTTTGGGTTTGCGTGATATACTTTCACGTGTTTGATGATATTGTTGACCTCAACATATGAATTTCAGTCTGCTTGCTTGGTTTATAAACACAAATAATTAATTTGCGTAGATCGCTCAATGTGTGATGCTAAACCCTTTTTTGCGGCGTATTGGTTTACTGAAATTACACATAGATGAAAAATAGCAACATCGATTGTCCAGGTCAGAGATGATCTTAAAAGACTTTATGAAGACGAAAACCGTATTTATAATTTTAGTGGGCACCCACTATGGTCGCCAGCCATAGGCGAATGGTCCTCTTTTAGAGTTGTATGTATTAGCCCGATCTGCTCCACCAAATAACAATTCGATAATGATTTACATACAGCTGAATTGTTGAATGTTAGATTCTGATCCTTATTTTGAATTCGGATGCTATAATTTCCCTTGATGACACCGTTCTCTGACTTTCTTTGAGCTTATCGAGTCTTAAACTGAACTTGCCGTTTGAAAAATGCTTTTGGTTTGCCATCATGGGTATGTTTTAAATGTTAACACACAACTATTTTTCGGTTAATTTTTTCCTGTGTGTCGGTTTTGTCATAACTCGTGTATTTAAGTATAACGGAAAAAATACTCATTAATTATTAACCCGAAGTTAATTGACTTATTAATGCGCCTGAAGTATAAACATGGCTTGCTAATTTTGATGCTTGTATATACAATCCTTGATCTAATGGTAAGAATGAAAGAGAGCCTGTGAAGATGAAATGGTAAAGTGGGCAAACAATGTTTGGAAATGCCTGATATCATATTTGGTTGGGCATCTGGATCGTGACAGCTACTTTGAAAAGCAATCGAGTGGCAGCCGTGATTGGGGCAGCCATGGCTTACTAGCTAAAAAAAAAGTTGATTGCCACATACCACATATTTGAAGCACTTATGAAGAAAATAATAACACAGTTGATCAAAACGTCCCATAAAAGGCCCACATAGAGGAATACGAGTATGTAGTATTGCCGATACAGGTAAACGTTAGCTTTTTTCTTCTTTTCTTTGTTTATCTGCTTAATTTAATTTTGGCAGATCCTATAAGCTGAGTTCTTTTACCTGATGTGATTTTGGTTTTTTGGTTTCAAAAGGTGCCTGATATGTAAATTTAAGCCATTTTCCTCTTATAATAGATCAATGTATACATTTTTGTTCAGGGGTGCCAAAAAATATACGCTACCTATGGATTGCTCATGATTCTACACACGCTATTATTTACATTCAAGTTAGTAATGCACTGTGTCGCGCGTTAACACAAGGTGCATATATCGGTACTATATAACACATGTTGATAATAATTTATGTTCCAGATGTCCCAGAGATTGTTGTTAAAAATATGTTTTAACTCCTAGGTGAGCGCCTAATGCAAAACATTATGTAATGTTTAACTAATTATATGTGTGGGCAATAATGGGAAAATCTTTTGAATAGTCTCAAATCGACTTTGCAAATTGAGCTCTGCTTAATTTGGCTGCATAGAACAAAGATGAACAACCGCTTAGCCACATATTGAGCTTTGCTGTGTATTTGCAAAATACATTTGGGATTGATATGTGTTTTAGACATCTTAAAATACCGCTTAAACTAAGCAGGTTGATAGTCGCTTATGTCTAACCAGATAAGTAGGTTGAAATTAGCAATCCCAAACGCCGTAGTTAGCTCGATGACTTTTTATTGCAACTAAAATGGTTTTAACAAATCTACCTATTATGTGTTGAAACGGTTTATTTGACTGTGGAGAATGATAGATGAGATGTGAAGGAATGCCTGAAATCTAATTACGAGAGCCTTCAAGGTAATAAATAAAAACTAATGATTTTTTTTGTTAGTAAGTTTTATTTGTTTGTATGTTATAGTTGTAGATTTTTTTCTCAAAAGACCGTTGTCCCACTAGCTACAAAAGACTGTATATTAACAGTCCATGTATTCGACTATGTGTTCAGGAATCTCGCAACTCGCTAGTAATTCTGCAACCCCTGCTTCTTGTAACTACCAGAAACGTAATTGTTTCTTTTGTCTATTTGTTGTTTTCCATGTGAGGCCTGATGTTATCTTATTGTTTTGTCAGCAACATTTCAACAAATCTTTCCTAACGTGTACGATAGGTCTGTTACCCTTTTATCCGTTTGATTGTACACGCTGATGATATTCAAAATGAGGCGAATGGGCTTCTAAGAAATTAGAATTATTGGGGGGGGGGGGGGGGGGGGGGGGGGGGGGGTTTTCTAAGAGTTGGCTCAAAAGAACACGACAACCCAGTGAACAAGTATAGCCATTACATCCTTTTACTAGGTCGTCATAATGTGTGTTTTTGGTCCTTGGATGTGTGTTCTAAAGTTGTTTATATGATACTGAAAAAATTAGGTCATCAATTGGTTAAATGTTTAGAATTTGTAATGGTCTCCAATCCAACCACACAAACATACCTCACTTAAACACGAACACACCCCACAGTACACCCACATTCACACAGAAATAAATAAATTTGTTTCGGTCAAGTTTGTGACCAAATTATTACTTTTTAGTATGTTAAGCGATAGCAAAGAAAAGCAAAAATAGAAACCACTAACAATTCACAAATATACAAAGTTATTGGATTACTTTTCGAGGGGGTATAGCTAAAAAAACTGAAACATAGTTATCATTGCTGTTGGTTGTTTATGGCAGGAAGTCAGTGTATTTGAGACAATATTTTGACGAGAGTGGGATTTGAATATATTTCTTCAGAATCAGGTGTTATAATTTATACCGTATTTATACGGTATATGTGTGTTCAGCCTGCACTATTAGATGAATGCCAAAATTCTGAATTGGCACTTTGCAGATTCATAAATTGTTATAGGCCTGCCTCCCTTTTGAAGATCATTGGGTGCGCGGCCGTCAACAAGTGCTGCAAAGTTAGTTTCTTTACATGTGAAGAATGATAAGAAAGACCGCATAATAGTCAAAGATATGCATCCATCTGCATTTGCAAAAAATACTGATGTCACACTGAGTTGCCTAACTGTATTTTCCATTTATTTGCTTATCTTTATACCCTTTTTCTGTCCACAGAGCTAGATAGCAGAAAACAAGCATACAATCAATAGCATAAATTAATCTACTACAAACACATAAATTTATTAAATATTTATGAAATCACAAAACACATTAACACATTATTAGAACAAGCATAGACACATTATTAACACATGTTTCATAACCCGAAAATTACAAAATATGTTAAAGCTTCTCTATAAACTTCTGCTTCTCATAAACCATTATATCTGCAACCCACATTACTACTTATTGAAAACAACACATAAGAAACACACCTATACAAGATTCCAAAACAAACCAGCTTCACATAAACAATAATAACACAATCCATGTTTCAATAAATAGGACCCCCACGCCAAACTCATCAACAACAGTAACATGCCTTCTAAAAAAACTAGCTACAAAACACAACATAATTTTTCTGAAACATGAACATAATTACATTAAAAATATAAACAGCTAACATAAAGATACATTTAAACCAGATTTTATTGACCAAAATCAAACTGCATTTTCATACAAACGCTCATTATGCATTTCCATACACACACTCATGTCATTTTCTAACACTGAAACATACTGTTTGCAGGAACAACCCCCTAACAACGAGTAATCTTCTCAGGAAATACCACCCGTGCCTTCCTGAAACAGAGCAACCACAAAAAGATAGTCAAACACTGTTGCAGTACCAGTATAAGAAGATCAGGCTCACAGCAAACATCTCTACACAGGACCTGTCACTTGAAAGCCAAAAAAAAGGAGACTAGAACTTTTGTTGTTCGGTCTCACGTAGTAGTTATGTTTTATGTGTGTTAGTAAATGTATAAAACTTAGTGTTTAGTTTAAACACCTAATGGTGGTATAAAATAAACAGTCTGTATCTATAGGGTGCCTGTTGCACAATTTGGACATCATCTGCGTAGTCATTTCTGTACGCAATGAAGAATTTAAGCTACAGTTGACCTACTACACCTTTGAACTCTCCATTTGTCGAAAATCACACATCCGCTTTCAGTTTACGCAAGTGGATTCAGATAATTTTTTTTAATCGTACGTGTTGTTTTAGAAATTAAACCAACAATTTTAAGCCCAGCGCTCCGCAGCGAAGCACGGGTATAAG
Organism: Tanacetum coccineum; assembly: GCA_026074375.1. Taxonomy (NCBI): domain Eukaryota; kingdom Viridiplantae; phylum Streptophyta; class Magnoliopsida; order Asterales; family Asteraceae; genus Tanacetum; species Tanacetum coccineum. Next base: position 19,780 of record BQNB010028661.1, read on the forward strand.
ATCTTGTTAATTATCACTTGGTGATACTATTGTGTCATCCATGTGGTTTATAAATTTGTCATTAATTAATTATCACTTGCTGATACTATTGTATACCTACTAGAGCAAAAGTGTGGCACAATGCATCCTATCGAACTTAAATGACCATTTTACATGGCCTGCAAATCACTACAAGAAAAAGGAGAACGGACAGACGAAGTTTTCCTTGAGGCATTGTCGTTGGAGGAAACTTCGCTAAACGACAAAATTCTGTCCTACGCGGCACATATTCTGTTAGACTTTTTGTCAAATTTGACCTAAAGTTTCCTCGACGATATGTCGCCGAGGAAAGTGTGGTGAGGTTTGACCAAGCCCTTGACCAATTTTGATATCAATAATCTTGGCGGTGACTTTTCTTGCCCCATTTTCCCGACAACATGTCCTCGGGGAATAGTTTGACCATGGTTGACCATCATTAGCTAAAGTCATTAGTGGTAACGATCGTGGGGGTGACGTGGCCCACACTTTCCCCGACGACATGTCGCCGAAGAAAAGTTTGGCAATGTTTGACCAAAACGTGGACCAAATACGGTATCAAAAATTTTGGCGGGGTGTTTCCCGTCAAGGTTTCCCCGACGACATGACCCCGGGGAAAAGTTTGACCAAGTTTGACAGCGTTTCACTAGTGTGATTAACGGTAATGACGGTGGGGTGACATGACATTTTGTTTTCCCGTGACTATATCCCGGTGTTAAACCACAAAACCACTTGTCATTTCCGAACTTTTCAGTTGGTTCAGAAGCTTTCGAAACTGCTAGTAAGGTTTGTTACGCTTTCGAAACCACGTTGTACGAACTTAAACCTACAAAGAGGTAAACGTTTAAACATTAAAGCATACGAATTACATTACAAATCGATAAAAGTTTAAACACTAAAGCATATGAATTACATTAGAAATCGATAAAAGTTTAAACATATCATTGAAGCATACGAATTACATTTCAAATGCTAAGTTGATATGGCTAAATGACAAACTACTCCAAACCAAGTTTTCCCATGTCATTGTTTACCTCGTGAAGTAGTGCAGTTGAATTAAGTGTGTGTTGTTCCGGATGCATATACATTTCTAATGTTGCCTCGAGTACCTTTATCTTTCCAGTCAAGAGCTTGCAGTTTGAGCACTATGCATTTCTAGAAGGTCCTGGAGAATCACTTGGAGGTGTTGAAGGTCCTGTAATATAACTTGGAGTCGTTGATGCTCAAAGAGAAGCGGCCAGTAGACGGACTCGTTCCTCTTTCCATATTTTCTTTTACATCCAAACTCGTTTTTCTGAGGCTCTTAAAGAGTAAAGAAAATAATTTTTAACAACTAACCAAATTATTTATATATTACACAAATAAAAAACATGTAATTGTTCACCTTTGATAAAGGACATGCATAGTATAGTTGACCATGGGTGTGAGGTTGATACGATTCTCGCAAAACTACATCTCCTTTTCCACAACGACACGTAAAAGCTTCGTGTTGCAACATCTTCATAATAAGTGAGTGTGTGTGTTGATGGTTAAGTTCTGATGATAAGAGTGTGTGTTATGTGTTGGTGATTGTTAGGATATAAGTGTGTGATGTGTTGGTGGTTGTGAGGATAAGATCTGCTTTTATGATAAAGGTGTGTGATGTTTCCCTGATGACTTGTCCTTGGGAAACACTTACTCATTTTGACTAAAAGGATTTTTTGGCGGTGAGTTTTCGCCAACGTTTTCCTGAGGACATTTCCTCGGTAAACACTTAGTCGTTTTGACCATCTCGACTCCTCTGTTTAACATCTCATGTATAATGGTACCATCTCGACTCCTCCGTTGAACATCTCATGTATAACGACATCTCAACTCCTCCGTTGCACATCTCATGTACAACGATACCATCTCGAATCATCCGTTTAACATCTCATGTACAACGAAATCACCTCGACTCATCCGTTTAACATCTCATGTACAAGGATATCACCTCGACTCATCCGTTTAACATATCATGTACAATGATATCACCTCGACTCATCCGTTTAACATCTCATGTACAACGATATCACTTCGACTCATCCGTTGAACATCTAATGTACAACGATACCATCTCGACTCATCCGTTTAACATCTAATGTATAATGATACCATATCGACTCATCCATTTAACATCTCATGTACAACGATGTCACCTCGACTCATTGATATCACCTCGACTCATCCGTTTAACATCCCATGTACAACGATATCACCTCGACTCATCCGTTAAACATCTAATGTACAACGATACCATCTTGACTCATCCATTTAACATCTCATGTACAACGATACCATCTTGACTCATCCGTTTAGCATCTCATGTATAACGATACCATATCGACTCATCCGTTTAACATCTCATGTATAACGATACCATATCGACTCATTCGTTTAACATCTCATGTATAACGATACCATATCGACTCATCCGTTTAACATCTCATGTACAACGATATCACCTCCACTCATCCGATTAACATCGCATTTATAACGATACCGAGAAACCGGAACGACCGGACCAGACCGAGCCGAGAAACCAGACCGGACCGAACCGAGAAACCGGACCGACCGAGCCAGACCGAAGCTATTAAAAGTAAATTTTTAAATATTTGTAATTATATGTTTTCATAAATAATAATTATATATTTTGTAAATAATAATTATATAAATACTAATTAAAAAACATTTATTTAGTAAAATTATTTTCCTGACGACATGTCATCGAGGATAATAGTTGCCACGCCCCCAAAAGTTTTTAATAACCCGCGCTTTTGCTAAACGACAAAAACTAAACTTATCCCCGACGACATGTCTTCCGGGAATGTCCTCGGGATTATAAAACCAATAAAGTAGATCTGGTAAACACTTAACAAAAAAAACACCACGACTCACCACGTCGGCGATTTGAAGAAGAAAACCACCACAGAACCCACCCACACCACCACCACTCAGCACAAAACCCACCACCACCACCACCACACTCCAATCACATTAGTACAATTAACCTCCTCCTCATCTAAACTATAATTCTTTTCTTAAACCCTCTAAACTATAATTCTTATCCTCTTCTCCTCTCTTCCTTTCCCCACACATGAGAACACTGAAGTATGGTATGATTTATCATATTTGATTTTTGTTATTTTTTTAAATTTTAGAAATAAGCACTAAAATTAATAAGCTGAAAATAAGCACTGAGTTAAGCTTATCTGGGTTTTATTAAATTTTCCAGCCGATAATAAGCCGGAAATCAGCTGCCAAGAATAACCCGAGTATAAGCCGTCACGAGCCAAGAATGAGTAGTGGGAACACAACCAATGTAATTATTTCTTTTTAGCTAGCTTTTATGATCCCCGAGGACGTGTCCTCGACAAAAGTTTGTGCTCACGTTTTAAATACACACGAGTTTCTTTTATACATATGAGTTTTTATATATGGAATTTAGCCCGAGCAGCCACAACCCGATACCATAGTCCCCCACCATAACCCGAGACCACGTAGAGCAGGCGAGACCACAATATGTTCTCTCGTTGGTTATTGAATATGAATTTTTTTGAATGTGACAGTGTATGTAGTCGGGTTTGTATGTAGTCGTCGTTATATATGATTATCTATATGGTCGGGCTATATATGATTATATATGTAGTCGGGTTTGAACGTAATGTATGTTATATAGACGGTTATATGGAATAGACGGGTTTGTAATGTGATAGATGAGTTTCCTTATGTAGTCGGGTTTATATGGAATGTGCTCTCGTTTTATGGAATGTGCTCTCGTTTTATGGAATTTGCTCTCATTTTATATGATGTGCTCTTGTTTTATGAATGTATGAAATGCATGTATGTGATAGACGGGTATGTTTTATGGAATGTAGGATTTTTAGTGATTAATTTTGGAAAATTCCCTTCTGAAGTTAATCATCATATAGAAAACCCATCTGGAATTAATTTATTAGAAATTAATTTCGAAAAGTCCCCTGTTTGGGACTGCTTTTTGAATGTTTTGTCTCATTTAAGATATGAATGCGTATAACTCATTTACTATTTGAGATGATTTCGACAGTTTCTCCTTTACTCCTACGAATATGTCTTTAATACACATATTTGGGGAATTAAGGGGAAATGCTGCCAAAATTTCTCAAATAATTAATTAGTTATACGCATTCATATATGAGATGAATCATTCAAAGAGTGGGTTAAGATTGCCTTCCATAGTTGCACTAGGTGAACAAAACAACTCGTATTCCACGTTTATGAGTTTATGTGTCGAATCCTTTGAATGCGTTTAATTAAGTGCATATAATAACTAATTGCATCGTTAAAACGCAGTTATGGTAATTGATAAGAGTTGGACCCGTTTAGATCGTACTGACAAAGATCTTTATCATGGTCTTTCCGCATTGCTCAAGCATTGCGAGCCGTTATTGAATAGTTCTAGAAATATAAAATGTCCATGTCGTTCTTGTTATAATGTACATTTTTTATCCATCGCCGAACTTAAAAAACACATAGCTTAAAAAGTATGGGACCCAAATTATCAAACATGGTATAACCACGGTGAACCAGAAACTCCGCCTTTGCAAGTAGTACATAACACAACACAACCTCAGATGAGTGACATGGCAACGTGCCTTAATGATCTTAGTTAATTCCTCCGAATAATGAACAAAATGAGCCAACTCAAGGAGATATTGGTGAGATACGTAACGAATCGACTCAAGCTCAATGTAACGAGTTTGAAGAGATATATTCCAGTGCCAATGAGGAGCTGTACCCTGGTTGTGACTTTATTACTCCATTGGACTTTATGGAAAGTTTTCGCATCTTAAGGTCAAAGGTTAATGGATTGATTCTTCATTCAACGAAATGCTAGAATTTCTCCAAGAGGCATTTCCCACCAGGTTAGGATACAAGCTCCCACCATCATTCTATGAAATAAAGAAGACATTTAAAACGATCAGGTTAGGGTGCGATTCGATGCATGCTTGTGCAAATGCTTGCTTCTTATTTTGGGGGGACGATAAAAAGATTTGCAGTTTTGTTAGATGTGTAAAATGAGTAGATAGAAAAACAAGATCACAACGAGTAAGAAAGTTCCTAACAAGGTGTTGCCTTACTTTCTGATCATTCATAGACTACAACGTTTGTACAAGTCTGTTAGGAATTAAAAGTGTCTATTCTAAGATAATGAAATGGCCTTATTTATTTAGTAATAGTTTTAGTTAAGTTTTACTTTTATTAGCAATGTAATAATGTTTAATGGGCCAAATGATTAAAAGTAGCCCATTAAGCTAGTTAGTCAACTCATTAAGGAATAAAACATAGTGTTAGTCAAACACTATAAGTACCTTCCCTTGCTAGAAGGAAAGGTAAGTAAGTAGAGTGAAAACACACACATGTCTCTTGTATTTTCTCCTCTCTTCTAATACATTTTCCTTTTCATTTGATACTTACTTCCTCTCTTTAATCTCTATGATCTTAACTTTTAATAATGTGTGATATAATTACATAAAACATGTCGTAACAAGTGATATCATTCGCCATTAGAGATTTAAGAGTGTTCAATTGTGTGAAATCAAGTTGATTCGTGACATACGGTTCGTGTTTAGGATCGAATTTTTGCTCGACGTGATGTTTTTGGATCGTGTTTGGTTCGTTATTCGAGTTTGAGGTTGTTAGACGTAAGTTCGATCGGTATTACAACATGTTCTAGCAATTCGGTTATACGAATTTCTCAATTTCGATTAATCGAAATAAGTGATAAAGTGATCGAGATTGTCGATTATGCGATAAGTTTTGTTGGGTCAGTCACTGAGCCCTTTAGTCTCTTGGAAGATTTAAACATAAAATCGCCTAAGTGTAAACAAGCTGAACATGGTTCAGCTTGAGGTAGCTGAAGCTCTTTAGGTACTCTAACAGCATCTTCAGTTCAGTTTAGGTTGCGGAACAGAAACTGACGAAGGCCTTACCAAGAGCTTCACTTTTACAACAAAGTAAGAATCGAGAAGTGTAAACAAGCTAAAGACAATCATTTTCACTTCAGTTTTGGTTGACGAACAAAAACTGAAGAGAGCCTTAGCAAGAGCTTCAATTTTACAACGAATTGAGCTTTATGCCATTTATTTTGTTGTAATTCGGAGTAAGAAGAAGCCTTGTTGCTCGCTAACTTCTGATAAAACTTAGGCTATTTTTCTATCCAAATAGGGGGAGATTGTTGGGCCAATTTAGTGCCTAATTGTCTCTTGTACATGATTTGTATGAAAAATATCCTAAGTAGTTAATTAAGTCGTTGAACATATTTATGTTCAACGAGTCATCCTCAAGTAGTTATTCAGAGTCTGAAGAAATAGACTTGACACAAACTGAGGCGGTTCTCAGCGAGTGAAGAAAGGTCTAGGTCAGGATGATGGAGTTAGTAAGTGTCGACAAATAACTTACTAACTCTCTGAAGACCATCACTACAACCTGAAGATTGGCATTGAAGGGAACTTCCTTAAAGCTAAAAGCAAAGGAAGACATAAAGTACAAGAGTGATTTGCTTGTACTTTATGTAAGCAAAAGTTTTATCTTTTCATAAATGCCAAAGAAGAAAAGAAAGACAAAAATACAAGCAAATAGTTATTTTAACTATTGCTTTTGTACTTTGATATGAAGGGCACATGGGTGCAAAGTGCAAAGTTGGAAAGTGGCTGGAAAGTGCACATGGGACTTTACTTCACAAAGCTTCCAAGAGAAGCTTCATCCTTTTCTTCTATAAGTATCAGGTTGCAATGTAGTGTATGGTATCCATTCCTAAATATTACACAAAAATACCTTAGGCCAAAAGGTATTAGTTGATAGGTTTGATCCTCTCCTAGAATTCATTAAGCGAAGATGCTTGTGGTTCATATTAGGAGAGTTTATTTGTCATTCAATCCCGGTTGTTGTTCCGCCAACAACCGGGTATAATTCTTTGATTCATATCAATAAAGAGTTAAACGTTGAAAAGTACAAATTGTGTTATTAGTATCTTAATGGTCTCGTGTTAAATATATAGTTATATATGTTGCACTAGCATAGGGACCAACAAATGGTATCAGAGCCTTTGGATAATTCTTATGATCCAAGATCCTTTTGAAAAGATTACTAATAGCATTTGAGCTATGTCATAATAGTGCATCTTCAAAAATTGCTACTGATGTTGCAACTTTTGAGGGGGAGATGTACACTATTATTGATGAAAAAGAAAAAATAACCCAAAAACCCATTTGATTGACGAAAACTGAAGAAAACATTCTTCAGCTATGTCATCTCAACCACACAAAACAAATCCCTATAAAACAAAACCCACTCACGTCATATACAAAAAACCACAAAAAGTCAATGCCCTATAAATATCACTCACACCAAAAAAAATCACAACCAGATCCAAAAACCTCAAAAATTCACAGATCCAAAATCAAAAACTACAAACATATTTTCGATTCAAACAAAAGAAAACCAATCTGTACATCGATTGTTTTTAATATATATGACATTGGATTTAAAATATGATAGGGTTATGGTGAAGAGGAGATGAATATGTTAATATGAAGAGAGTTGATTTTTTGTTGCAGTTATGATGGGAAAGTGATATGTTGATAGATTGAATGACATCGACAATAGCAAAAATCACGACTGGGATGTTTGTATGGCTAATGAATGGGTGTGGTGGTTGTAAGAACCTCAGGCAGCGGGGTGGTTAAAGAGTGGATAAAAGGTAATTCTTTCAGTTTTTATGAAATTGATGAATGTGGGTGATTATCGGTGGGTCATGAACCCAAGACTGAACTCACAAACCAACCAACGAAACTGATAAAACAATGAACATGGAGTTCATTTTCATTTTTAAAGAGACTGATGTGAAGCTTCAGTTTTTTGTTGGAACTGATATTACGGTTGGTTAGTTTCTAAGAACTGAAGAAAGAAAGGGATAAAGAAGGTTTAGTATTCGGTAGGTATAAAAAGAGAGTGAAACTGACGTGTTCACGTGTATGTGTTCAGTTTTATAAAACTGAGATACACATTTTAGTGGATCGTGGGTAAATTGGGCCTTAAGCGGGCTTTTGTATACATAGCGTAGGCTTTTGTATACATAGCATAGATATCCACTGAACCCCACGAACCATTTCTCTAAACTGAACCCTTTCAGTTTTTTTAACTACCACTCGCTGAAGGTAGGAACTGAATAAATGAGTTGGGTATGTTTCAGTTTCATATAAACTAAAGATAAAAGGGTGGATCGTGGTTACATGAAAAGTAGGCTTCACTTCAGTGGGCTACGCTTTAGTGGGTTTAATATAAAGAGTGGTGCACGTACATCAAAGCTGAAACTAAATAGTTTCAACACTGAATCTTCACGTTAGTTTGAACCCAAAGCTGAGCCACAATGCTGAACCCCCAGCGTTGAATTGAACCCTTTAGTTTTGAACCCCCTAGTCACGAACCACAAAGCTGAACCACAGGTCAGCGAACTCCAAAAACTAAAGTGGACTTTTAGTTTTGATCTCGATCACTGAAGCCAAACTAAACCCCTTTCAGTTTTCATCCTTCAAGCGAATTATATTCTTGGACGCTGAACCAGTCACGAATCTGGTCACCAAATTGAACTAAATCTCCAAGAATAGCTAAAGAACCTCAGCAACTTTTACAACAAGGTATACAATTTTATTTGTATATATCTTTGTTCTAACTCAGAGTAGCTAAATGATTTAGCTAACAAGAAAAGGAAAAGAAGAGCTTCATTGAGCAACAAGGACATTAAAGGTTATAATCTTTTGTATTAGCTTTATCTTTTGTATCTGCAACGTAACGAAATCTAATAGAAATGGTTATCAGTCATGTTGTTCAATTTATATCAGTTGTGTAAGAAGAAGCCGTTATGCTCACTTACTACTGATTTTTTACTTAGGCTGTTTGTATATTCAAATAGGGGGAGATTGTTGGGCCAGTCACTGAGCCCTTCAGTCTCTTGGAAGATTTAAACATAAAATCGCCTAAGTGTAAACAAGCTGAACATGGTTCAGCTTGAGGTAGCTGAAGCTCTCCAGGTACTCTAACAACATCTTCAGTTTAGTTTAGGTTGCGAAACAGAAACTAACAAAGGCCATACCAAGAGCTTCACTTTTACAACAAAGTAAGAATCGAGAAGTGTAAACAAGCTAAAGACATGCATCTTCACATCAGTTTTGGTTGACGAACAGAAGCTGAAGAGAGCCTTAGCAAGAGCTTCATTTTTACAGCGAATCGAGCTTTATGCCATTTATTTTGTTGTAATTCAGAGTAAGAAGAAGCCGTGTTGCTCACTTACTTCTGATAAAACTTAGGCTATTTTTTTTTATCCAAATAGGGGGAGATTGTTGGGCCAATTTAGTGCCTAATTATCCCTTGTATAAGATTTGTATGAAAAATATCCTAAATAGTTAATTAAGTCGCTGAACATATTTATGTTCAGCGAGTCATCCTCAAGTAGTCCTTCAGAGTCTGAAGAAATAGACTCGACACAAACTGAGGCGGTTCTCAGTGAGTGAAGAAAGGTCCATGTCAGGATGATGGAGTTAGTAAGTGTCGACAAATAACTTACTAACTCCCTGAAGACCATCACTACAACCTAAAGATTGGCATTGGCGGGAACTTCCTTAAAGCTAAAAGCAAAGGAAGACATAAAGTACAAGAGTGGTTTACTTTTACTTTATGTAAGCAAAAGTTTTATCTTTTCATAAATGCCAAAGAAGAAAAGAAAGACAAAAGTACAAGCAAATAGTTATTTTAACTATTGCATTTGTACTTTGATGTAAAGGGCACATGGGTGCAAAGTGCAAAGCTGGAAAGTGGCTGGAAAGTGCACATGGGAGTTTACTTGACAAAGCTTCCAAGAGAAGCTTCATCCTTTTCTTCTATAAGTATCTGGTTACAATGTAGTGTATGGTATCCATTTCTAAATATTACACAAAAACACCTTAGGCCAAAAGGTATTAGTTGATAGGTTTGATCCTCTCCTAGAATTCACTAAGCGAAGATGCTTGTGGTTCATATTAGGAGAGTTTATTTGTCATTCAATCCCGATTGTTGTTTCGCCAACAACCAGGTATAATTCTTTAATTCATGTCAATAAAGAGTTAAACATTAAAAAGTACAAATTGTGTTATTAGTATCTTAATGGTCTTGTGTTAAATATATAGTTGCATCTGTTGCATGAACATAGGGACCAACAAGTTTGGATCAAGATTTTTCATAACGATTAAAAGTAGTTTTTATCACATTCTGTTAATATTTTAGAACTTAAACTGTGTAGTTTGATAAATAGCGGGAAAAAGTTTTAAACTGAAATTCGATTCATAGAATTCTATATAATTTCGATTCTAAAACCGTTTTGATAGAATTCTATGTAATATCGATGATATCGTATAAATACGTACTAGCCGTATGTATATAATATTAAGTATCCCGTTTGAAATGAATCTTCCGGAGTCGTATTCCAACGGGAATTGAATAGAGATTTACGTTAATGTTATTGTTTTATGCTTGAATATCAAATATTTTTGTTTTTGATTTAAAACTAAAAATTTAATAAAAATAAACTATTTAAAAACTAGACAGCAAATAGCGAGAAATTAAACGAAGAACGATATATTATAAAATATATGCTTGCTATGTGTATTGATTAGATCTTTAGGTGTGAATTAAACATACAATTAAGTCCTTATTGATGAACCAATGTCTTTCTAACAAATTATCTTCTCACAACATTGGATTATATTGAAAACAACTCTTGTTAAGTTATCGATTACTAAATTATTGCTTAATTATTCTTACGGCTTTTGCCCGCTCGAATAACCAAAACAATAATTTAAGTAATATAAAAATCACTAATCAAATTTCCCTCTTTTATTAATCACACTTAATTCACTAAACAATTTAACACTTAACAAGCATATATAAATCTACTCGCTAAACATGGCAACTAAACGAACAATAATAAGCATAACAATAAAACAAACATATTAAGCTAATTAAGCTAAAACTACAAATTAATGAAAAAGGGAAAAGAAGTAGAACCCGAATGACGAAACCGAAATGAATAAAACCGCCCGATTATATAAACTAATTAAACTCTTAATGTTTATTTCTTATTTAGACTTTATTAAAAAAATTAGCGGATAAAGTTATAAACTTTATTACTAATAAGCTTTCTAAAATCTATACAAGTTATAAACCTAAGTAATCAAACTAGTTTATCAAACCCGTAAGCTCCTCGCCTCATGTGGACAAGCTTCTTCTTCATTAATCAACATAAGTCAGATTTAATGTAAAAGAAAACTTTGATTGATTAAAAAGTGACTAGATATAGGTTTAACAAAACTGACGTTGGAAAGCAAAGTAAATTGATACTAAAAGACTTTTTTGAACATGATACTAAAAGACATTTAGTAAAGAAAAGATTTGAACTATAAAAATAACACACACCCAATTTAAACATGGAATTGAGTTTTAGAATAGAAATAATAAAGATGATGAGACGATGTGGTTAAAACCTATCTGCTGCTAAACAAAATGACCACAAATAAGAGATTCGGACAAATTGCACCAATTTATGCAAATAAATTCAATATAAAAGAAAACGAACATAAGTTTTAATAAGAACCATAAAGATGAAATGAACTACTGAATTCTTGTCTGAATTTTACGAGAATTAAAAATCGTACTTCAAAATAAAATAAAAAAAGAAACTACATTTTTGAAGCAATCTAATCTAACTAACTAAAAGAAAATTGAAGACCTCCTCGATATAGAAAATACAGAAATGAAGATAAGATTGTGATAAAACTATCCTACTCCTACTGTTACATTACTCTACGAAAAGAAAAAAAACAAAAAAACTAAAACTATTGTAAAAATGATGATAAGGTTTTTTTGTTTTCCTCAGATCCCCTTTTTATCCTTTGTATGTTGCGTGTTAGTAAAGCAGACAATGGGCCTCTCCAATTTCAATAACTGCTGGGCCAATGTTTGCTACACATAACTGGGCTGAAATACTTAAGCATTGGGCATGCGTTCTCTTTCTTGGGTCTGGTAATGGGCCGTGTTTCTTATAGGCTGGATCATTCAAATGTAGCTGCTGTAGAATAATAAACTTATAATAAATATCGGTCGGTCCGACCCATATAAAAGGCGTCGGGCCGACCCAATAAGAAGTGAAGGCACCGTCCGACTCGATTCTCGTGCTCTTTCCAATGACATGCTCGAGGAATATCTCCGACTTCGTCTTGATCTCGAAAAACGCGTAAACGTCTTCAAATCTTAACCGAAAGTCTCCGTTTTTGCTTCGTTTTCAATCCTTTTACCTGCAAGACATAAAAATACCAAACAAACATATTTGCAAGATAATTAAGCATATTTTAGTATTTTTAGTCCGATTAATAGTCTTTTACGGGGTATAAACGATGTGTGTTTTAGCACACATCAATCGACTATAAAACCATTTTGATAGAATTTGTCTTAACTTCAATTGAAAAAACTATCTTGATAGATTTGTGGGAATTTCGATTATAAAACGGTTTGAGATAGCAATTATGTCTGAAGTTTAGTGTTGTCTGAGATCAATAATATGTCCAAGTTTAGTGTTGTCTGAGAAAACTCTGTCCAAAAATAGTAGTGTTCGATATCGGGTATAATTTCGGTTAGATAACTGTTTTTGGGACGAAATTGATAAATTCGGTTAAATACCATTTTTGGGACGAATTTGGCAATTTCGTTTAAATAGCCGTTTTGAATAGAGATTGGGCAATTTCGACTGTGTAACCGTTTTGTGATCAAATTTGAGCTTGTTCTATGATAAAACTGCTTCAATCGAATTTCTATGATATAATGTTGGTAGATAAGTCATTTTGTTTGGGTTTAAATTTCGATCAAAGTCAATTTTGATTGGTTTTGAATTTCGGAAGTAGTGTAATTGCGATTGGGATTTCGATTACGGATTGTATTTGATTTACATTTAAAGTCAAATTCGGTTGGAATTAAATTTCATTTGCATAAATTCGGTTGGAATTGAATTTCGATTGGATTTGAATTGTGACTAAGGGAAATTTTGACTGTATTTGAAACACGGCAGAAAAAATTTCGATTGGGATTTCAATTTCGGTTGGTATTGATTCTTGATTAGATCCAATTTTGATTGGGCTTTCTAGGTCAATTACGATTATTCGTTTGTTTACAAATTGATAATCAAAGTTGATAGCATACGTGAACCTTTAGACATGACGAGTACACGTCAGCAATCACTTGCAGATGCTGGGTCGGATACTCGTCCTCCAATGTTATAATGAGGAAGCTATGTACCATGGTCTAGTTAATTTATGCGGTACATTGATCGTAGGAAGGAAATAAGAAAGTTTATTAAGCCTTCGATTAATGTAGGTCCATATGAGTTTAAAACGATACCGGCTACAGAAATGGCAACATAAAAGACTCAAACTGAGGATGATCTTATGGGTGATGACTTGAAACAATACAAGGCGGACATTGACGCGATGAATCTGATTCCTCTCTCAATACCTAATGATATATATAATTATGTGGATGCATGCGAAAATGCAAGAGATATGTAGGAAATGGTAAGAAGACTAATGTAGGGTACTGATTTGAGTGAGCAAGAAAGGCATTCACAGTTTATGAATGAGTTTGATAAGTTTACCTCTGAAGTGGGAGAATCTCTTATATATGTGTATGAATGTTTCTCACGACTTGTAAATGACATGGACTGAAACAAAATCAGACCCATGCCCATGGCTGTAAATACCAAGTTTCTTAACTCCTTACAGCCAGAGTGGTGCATATATGTCACAAATGCTCATTTGTTAAAAAATCTCAAAATAGTTAAATATGATGGTTTGTTTGATCATATTCAACAATATGAAGGACTTGTGAATGCTTCAAGAGCAAAAAGGGCTGCAAAGACACATGATCCTCTTGCTCTAGTTGCAAACACATATGCAAGTTCCTCATCTTCTCGACCTCCACCTGCTTACTATGTTACACATCCTCCTTTGGAGATTGATTATGATGATGATTATCAAGGAGAAGCAATTTGTGATGATCAAGAAGATAGTTTGACAACAGCAATGATGCTCCTTGCCCGTACAATCACTCAATGCTATTCTACACCTACAAACAATCATCTTCGCACTTCTTTGAGTACAAGAAATCAAGCAATCATACAAGCTGATCATGTGGATATTCAAAGTAAAAATGTTAGGAATAGTGGTCGGTATGTGAGAAGGATTATTGATAATCAAGGAGATTGACAACATCAAATATTTGATACTTTTTAGTGTCAATTCTCCCCTAAAAATACTTGCAATTGTCTTATAAATACTTGAAGTCGATGCTTTTACGGTTATTTCCTTGTTTTCAAGTAAAATGCAAGTATGTGACAAGAAACACGGGAAAAGGACGTAAAAATAAAGAAAACGCGGATTCTTACGAAGGTTTATGGCGTAACACCTACGATAGTGTTATGCCATAACGTATTCATGGCAAGACACGTCACCTAGCAAGATTACGACGTAACCACACGGAAGGTTTATGTCGTAACATCATTATTATTGTCTGAAGAGTTATCCTAGTCAGCATTACGGCGTAACATGGCTAATTAGTTACGCCGTAACATATTTTATGCCTACAATATGGAAAGCCTCGTTAGCACTTTACGACATAACACTCTACAAGGTTACGCCGTAACAAATTCGTAATCTATAAATAGAGGCCTCATTCAGCCAGTTTAGCATCATCTATTCCACCAGAGATCTAAGGGGTGACCAAGGCCTCAAAAGCTCAAAGAATTCCACCAGAAGTCCAAGGGAGATCACACTTATATTACTTTTGTATTTAATCATTCATAAACCGCATCTGTAAGAATTATGAGTTTTTAATCTATGATTACCTTTATTAATTCTTGCTTTGTTGTTGCCATGAGCGGCTAAGCACTTCAAGTGCTAGCCTAGTTATGAATTTACTATCATTATAATGTTTGTTTTTCTGTTAAATCATGGTTTCGTTGGATATCCTTTTGACTATCGTGTAACCCTGGGTTTTGGTTGTATTGCGGGTGGTTTAGACCCTGTTAGTCCTATTATTAGATTACCCATTGAACGTGAGATTAATAATGGTACTAGGATATGTTTTAAACCCTATCTCTAGTGTAGGAATTAATCCTATTACCGCCTCTATCACTTAATATACTTAAAAAGCACATGAACTCTTTTAAAGAGGTTAATAATCTGTCTAGGTTATTAGACTAGTTCTTGGGATAGTTGGGGTTAATTAATATGACCTGGTTGCCCTACCTTCGTAACCTTCAGGGGATTCGAGATCGCAGGAATTATAAGGCAGACTAAATATATCTATTCAGGTCTGTCGATTTTAGAAACCACTAATGAAACCATGATATAACATTGTACAGGAAAACATAAGTTATGACGGTAGTAATGAATTAGCTAGGCTAGCACGTTTTTCTCCCTGACTACTCCTATTAATTTACTTTCTCGCAATTTACTTTCCTATTATCTTACAAATCAATCTTAAACTATTTTCAATACGTGACAATTCAAATTAAAACTAATTAAAACTTAGCTCTTGGGACGACCTCGGATTTACCATCTCTACACTCCTTACGATCGGGTTCTCTGCCCGTTAGTGCGTTTGTCAGGTGAATTGAGTTTTATAAATTTAAAACTTGGTAAAATATATTTAAAATAAAATACACATCAAGTTTTTAGTGCCGTTGGCGGGGAGCTAAAAAATAATATTAATTTGATTTCTTGTAAATTATTTCCCTTGTTCCTCTAACTTTTAAATTTTGTCAAATAATATCATGATGGGGATTAACATCGACGATCTCACCATAGAGCAATATCTTAGGCTTACATCAGAAAACCAGACACTAAGTATGGTCAAGAACGTTGATGACGTGACTATTAACGAATATATGGAATACGAGGAGAGAATGAAAAGGCAATATAGTAGAGTTCTGGATCCTACTTTCCAACCTATTCTAGCCATAACACAACCATTAAATATCCTAGTACCGCTAACTTTAATGTCATCCAATCAAACATTAAGTTTAGTTATGATTCGGAGGATATGGAGCTTGATAAAGAAGTCGAGTACACAACTGATGAGGAATCAGTTACAAGTAAACATAAAGCACTTGACCCCGCTCATGCTGATGATGCTCGGTTTCTTAAAGAAGAACTAAGTTCTGAAGAAGACCTTGATGAGTGGTTGAAAGTAGAAATGGAAAAGTACATGAGTAAGCAGGATGAAAAAATGAGGAAGATGCACTAATTGCTATTATAAAATCCATTAGAGATGAATGTAGGGCTGTTTATAAAAATAAGCAGAAAAGTGCTCCAGAAGTTGATTTAAAAATTCTTCTAAAGACATGGAAGACGCAATCAATGATGACAATTTGACGAGCAATTTGCCCAACCAATCTCCACTTGTGGAGCTAAACCCAGGAGGTTTCCTTCTTCCCTTCACAATTGGTATCTATAGTTCTTATGCTATGGCTAATATAGATGCTAGTAATAATGCCATGCCTAGAAGCATATGTAAATACCTAATGTTAGATAATCTCGAGGGGGACCTCTATTTCATATGAAATGGATAATTTAATGCAACGAGAAACATTAGGCACTGTTAAAAATGCCTTGGTTAAAATTGATAAGTTTGAATTCTCGTGTGATTTTGTTGTTACGGATATGCCTGAAAATCTTGGAGAAATGATTATCTTGGGAATACCATTCTTTGAAACTATTCATGCCCAAATAGATGTCTTCTAAGAGGAAATTTCATTAAGAATTGGCAAAGATAGAATTGAATTTGGCGTAAATGGAAATATTCGCTCATCTAACAGTCTAATCGAAAAAGTCTACATGGCAAACACTAGTCAGGAGGAAGAATCCTTTAACCCTCTTGAAATATGGCATGATCTGTTCTCATACGAATCCCCTACATGTTTACAATTTGAACAAGATATTGAAAATTATGATACTATTGATCCACTGAATGAAACTATCGAACAAACAACCCTTTTGCTGGAAAAAGGGGTTTGACAAAAAGATGGCATGTATGTAAGCCTGTTCAGGTGTTTTATGATGACGGGAGTGGCAAAGATTGCAGAATGTGGCCTACTTGCAATCCTGATTCAAAATTTTGCTATGGTTATAACGAGGTTTTCGGGAAAAACAAACAGGGAACACTTAGACAATGGGTATGTTTCTAGGATCATGAGAGGCGTACTGTGAAAGGAAGTTGTATGGGATTTGCAGACTTTATTAAAATTCGTTACGAGAATCAGAGAATTGATGATACAACTCGTGAACGAAGATACTATGAATGGGTTTCTCAAAATTATGAGTTTGATAATAATATGACCTTGTTAACAACAACAATGTTTGACAAATGCCCATATAAAACAAACTATCCAACGCCTGTCCCGATTGATGAATGGGACACAAGGTACCATATCACCCATACATGGGATACTTCTAATTAAAACATACCTAATAATGACCTTACATCACTTTTACTTGAGCATTCAGAATTAGGAGACAAAGCTAATATAAGCGAATCTCTGAAGATACAACCATTTAGACCTCGCCCTTGCGATTATTCATTTGATGAATGGTTAAAAGTCAAAATAGGGCATACCAACATATACAACTTTGATCGGGAAATCATGTTCAATGAATGGATTCTAGATAGTTTTGATATTAAGGAGGAATATGATAAGGAAATTGGGAATCCATACTCACGAAGATTTGGCGAGTACAAACGAGTGTTTGACAATGAGGTTGAAAATTTGTAAAATAAGTACACTCTAAGAGTTGGAAAAAAGGGGTATGTACTGGATGATGTTTGGGAAAAAATGCGAGCAATACCATAAAAACTTATCAATTCTTGGCACGATGAAGGATTTAAAGAAGAAGAGCTATGGCGAAGCGAAGATGAAAAAACTGACTATGAACCACCTTTTGTGGATATTAATACTTTTGAAGTAAAAAAATATTCCTTCAAAAGGGGGCAGAGTCTTATATGTATAACAAAACATGATGATGATGCCTTGCCTTTAGGTCGAGTGAATGGAGCAAGATTTAAGGCAATGATTAGGAAGGAGCTGAAGGACAAAGGTGTCACCCATAACGAAACATAGAGTGGGCATGAGTCTAACTTAAAGACTCGTTAATAGACAAAAGTTATTGTCAGGAGACAACCCGTCTTTTAATCAACAAATTTCATTTCTCGTATATTAGTTGGTTTGCATGTTTTACCTTATTTTGCAGGTTCCAGCAGCTAGGAGGCAATTTTCGAGACCGACTGACCCATAATTATGTGGTAGCTTTTTAGCAGGAGTTACGGCGTAACATAAAAGGTTACGTCATAACCAATCTAATTACGACGTAAACCATACAATGGTTGCGCTGTAAACAATAAACACAAGTTTTTTCCAAAATATATACCACATGATTACGGCTTAACCACCAGAGTTACGCCGTAAACTCTTTCTGCAAAACTTCTAAATTAAGTTTTAATACAATGCTAAACCTTGTAAATCCAAATGAACTTTGTGGGTATGTTCTCTGGAAACCCTTACAAGACTTTACTCGTCCACTTGGGCCACCAAGTGGTTTAAAAGGCTTGTTGCATATGCTAAATGCAACCGTGATTCCTACAAAAGTGAGTTAGGTTTGTATTTCTTGTATATTTCTTTTTGAACGATTTTATGCTATTAGTTTGTTTTAGTGATCACAAGGGATATTGAGCTTGCTTAAGATGGAGATTTTTCCACCAACATATTACATTTCATATGATCAGAAGCAAAGCTCAAGGGAGTTTCTTGTTCTAATTCTACTCTTTTCTATCTATTTCATTTCCTTAATGTACAATAGGGGCATTGTACAAATCAAGTGGGAGGATAGGAGTAGAATTATCACTTGACCTATTCTTGCCTTCGATTTTCTAATTTTCTTTGAAACTTTATGTCGATTTTTAAATTTTTGACATGATTTCCTTACTAAACAAGAATTAATCTTTGCCGAATGCATATTACCCTTTATTATTACTTGGTAAGGTTTAAGCCTAATGTTCTGTTTTCATCTAATTATACAAAAAGCCACCAAAATATTAAGTGTGCCGGTAGTATTGTAGACTTTAGAACTTGGCATGTACATCATTTCGAGACCTAATTGATTAGCAGGAATAGATGGTTCGAGAAGGCAACAATTATGAATTCACCCAAATAAGCCTATATGTGTGTATGTTTATCAAATGTGTGTGTATGTTTATTCAACTTTTTACCATGACTTGTGCGACCCCGTGATAAAAACCTTTTGTTGCACTCATTATTAGTGCAAGATACCCCTAGATCACCCTTGTTGAGCCAATCTATGCTTTCACCAATATTATATGTTTTGTTACATCATTTCACCTTAGCCAACCCTGTAGCCTATATTTATCTTTGTGTTGAAATTTCTGGCTACCAAAGTCCATGGTTCAGGAAAATGGTTCGAAGATTGGCACTTACTTTGATGATATATCAATCTGATCATGGAAGACCCCCCGGGTATTATCACTTTTGATACTGTTTATCTCAAGTGGGGGGATATGTTATATGTGATATACATGATTATTGTAAAAAAATAGAAAAAAATATGAATAAACTCTTGATGTTGGTTACGTGTTATAAAACCAACTAAGTAAAAAGGTGGTGCAACTATAAACCACCTAGTAATTATGGGGATGGTGCAACTATAAGCCATCTAGTGAAGAATGGGTTAGCACGCTCTGTAAGATCTAATTATTAGCTAACCCATCGTGAAGATATGATAAGATTTTCACACTCAAAAACTTAGACTATGGATGGACAGTAGCCGGTTATGGATACCTCAGATTAAATATGACTATTTGTTTTGTGTTAACACTAATTAAATGTGTATTCCATGTCTATCCTAACCCTTATATCACCCAATAAACCTGTGTCATGTCACCCATGTTGCCTTTAAGAATTGTTTAGACCCTAATTCTAACTGGTGCAGATTTATGTACTTCCCAAGCTTATGATAGAATACATGCTATGCCTGTGCAGTTGAGCAATCACCCTGAAAATGAACACTCAGACTAGTTGAGAGCTGAGTGATTTTTGATCCCCTTTTCGTGAGGTGTTCGGCTTTGATGTTTCTAGCATAAGTCTTTTATAAATTCATTTCATTGAGTTAAATCAGAGAAATCCTTTTATAAATTATTCTAACAGGTCTACTTGAGGGCAAGCAGAAGTCAAGTGGGGGGATATTTGATACCATCAAATATTTGATACTTTTTAGTGTCAATTCTTCCCTAAAAATACTTGAAATTGTCTTATAAATACTTGAATTCGATACTTTTACAGTTATTTCCTTGTTTTCAGGTAAAATGCAAGTATGTGACAAGAAACACGGGAAAAGGACGTAAAAATAAAGAAAACACGGATTCTTATGAAGTTTTACGGCGTAACACCTACGATAGTGTTACGCCGTAACGTAGTCATGGCAAGACATGTCACCTAGCAAGATTACGGCGTAACCACACAGAAGTTTTACGCTGTAACATCATTATTATTATAGGATGAGTCATCCTAGTCAACATTACAGCGAAACATGGCTAATTAATTACGCTGTAACATATTTTATGCCTACAACATGAAAAGCCTCGTCAGCACTTTACAGCGTAACACTCTATAATGTTACGCCGTAACAAATTCGTAATCTATAAATAGAGGCCTCATTCAGCCACTTTAGCATCATATATTCCACCAAAGATCCAAGGGGTGACCAAGGCCTTAAAAGCTCGAAGAATTCCACCAGAAGTCCAAGGGAGATGACACTTTTATTACTTTTGTATTTAATCATTCATAAATCGCTTCTATAAGAATTATGAGTTTTTAATCTATGATTACCTTTATTAATTCTTGCTTTGTTGTTGCCATGAGCGGCTAAGCACTTCAAGTGCTGGCCTAGTTATGAATTTACTGTCGTTATAATGTTTGTTTCCTGTTAAATCATGGTTTTGTTTGATATCCTTTTGACTATCGTGTAACCCTGGGTTTTGGTAGTATTGCGGGTAGTTTATACCCTGTTAGTCCTATTATTAGATTACATATTGAATGTGGGAATAATAGTGGTACTGGGATAGGTTTTAAACCCTATCCCTAGTGTAGGAACTAATCCTGTTACCGCCTCTATCACTTAATATACTTAAAAATCACAAAAACTCTTTCAGAGAGGGTTAATAATCTGTTTAGGTTATTAGACTAGTTCTTGGGATAGTTGAGGTTAATCACTATGTCCTGGTTGCCCTACCTTCGTAACCTTTAGGGGATTCGGGATCGCATGAATTATAGGGCAGACTAAATATATCTATTCAGGTCTGTCGACTTTAGAAACCACTAATGAAACCATGGTATAACATTGCACAAGAAAACATAAGTTATGACGGTTGTAATGAATTAGCTAGGCTAGCATGTTTTTCTCCCTGACTATTCCTATCAATTTACTTTCTCGCAATTTACTTTCCTGTTATCTTACAAATCAATATTAAACTATTTTCAATACGTGATAATTCAAATTAAAACTAATTAAAACTTAGCTCTTGGGACGACCTTGGATTTACCATCTCTACACTACTCATGATCGGTTTCTCTGCCCGTTAGTGCGTTTGTCAGGTGAATCAAGTTTTATAAATTTAAAACTTGGTAAATATATATTTAAAATAAAATACACAACAGAGATTCTGCTGGAAATGTGAATGTTCAGAAGGAGACTAGGAATGCTACAAATGTTTAGGGGATTATAAGAACCATGACTAATTTTGGGAATGGTCCTAATGTTCAATGCTATAACTTCAATACCAAAGGTCATTATGGTAGACATTGTCTGAAGCTGAGGGTTCGTGATTTGAAGTATTTTCAAGAAAAAATTGCTTGCTAAGAAAGATGAGGCTGGGATCACTCTCAGTGATGAACATAATGATTTTCTACTTGCGGATGCATCTGAGGTGGAAGAGTTTGAAGATCTAAATGCTACAATATGCATGATGTCTCGGATTCAACAATAAGGTAGTGATTCTGACAATGGGCCTATCTATGATTTTGATTTCATTAGTGAGGTATCTGATCCACCCATGAGCTTCATAAATGAATTATACTCAAAAAGTGATCATGAACAAACGTATCATGAGCAACCGGAAATTATTAAGCCCACAATCGGCAATGATCAAATTAATAGTGATACTATCTTTGATGATCTAAAGGTGGAGGTTAATGATGGGCAAGTTGAACAAGATAAAAATGGCCATGATCAACGAGATGCTGAGTTTGAATTATTTGTTACAAATGTTCAAAAACAGGCTGAAAAAATGAAAAATTACTAGGGATGTTAAACAACAAAATGTTATGTTAACCAAAGAGCTTGAGAAGTATAAGGAAAGGGTTCGGGATTTTGAAAGCAAAAATGCAAATAAAATCGATTTTCATAAAGAATACATTGAGGCTACTAATCGAGCAAAGAAGCTAGAAAATCAATTGCAAGCTCAGTTTATTCAAGATCGAGACAAAATTAAGGCTTTAGAAAATGAAAAAGAAGAGTTACAATTAAAAATTTCAAGAGAAATAAAACATTCTTTGCAACTCAAAAATGATTGTGCTTCTTTAAAAATCAGTTTAATAAATGTGAGGATAAGTATCTCAATGATATTATTGATTTAGAAAGGAAAATCAAAGCGAATGAAAACATGGTTGTCAAAATGAGTTATTTAATTCAAGCTATTCATATGCTTAGACCAAAACCTAATTCATTTTATAATCCAAGTTTGAAAAATGGTTTGGGTTAACAAAATCCTTATACTCTCAAGAAAGCAATTTCATTGAATCCTAAGTTGTATGATGCTTCATCTCTTCGTAATTCAAAATTGCATGTTGATGTTTGTGACACTGAGGAAATTCTTGAGGATGCAAACAAGAGTCGATTAAAAATGAAAGTAAAATTAGACGATCCAATTACAATTAAAAAAGGTAATTTTGTTCCAATTAATTATACTCAAATGAACATACTTTATGAAACTTTTGTTCTACAAGTTGACCTTTCTCTTGAACAAAAATATTTTTCAGAAACTTATACGTCTACTATAACTCCTGTCATCGCAAACGTGATTAATTCGAGTTCACATCCTTTGAAAATGCCGAAACAAAATAAAATTCAAAAATATTTTGGAAGAGTAGAGGTTTAAATTGAAAATTTAGAAAAATTAGTGGCTGCTAAAACCCCTATACAAGGTCTATTCTTATCCTAAAAAGGCATTTTTTCAAGATTTTTGTTATAAAGAGGTGAAACTGATTAATGACTATTTGCGTCAACTTTTCTTAATTGTACACACAGAGTTTACAAAAGAAGAACAAGTGATGTTAAATGTTTTTGAGTCAATGGAAAGTTAACTTAGTGAAACACTTAAACAAAATGAGCTTTTAAATGATCGACTCTTGGAAGCAACACTCACTCATGATGTTGGAAAATGTGTTTTGATTTATTCTGAGTGTTGAGATTGAAAGAATTCAAAATGAGTCTAAAGATGTCCAAGAGAATTTGTTAAAATAAATAAAGATTCTTGAGAATGATTTTCAAAGGTGTCAAGCGCAAATCATTGATTTCGAATTGCAACTGCAACATCAGAAAGAAAAAACAAATTGTGAAAAATCTTTGTGAAAACTCTTGGATATCGAAAATGGAAAAGTTGGAGAGTGAGAACGTGTCTTTGGAATTTCAATTACAATATTTGGCTAAGACACATGAGAATGTAAAACTTGAATACCAAAAGCTTTTTGATTCCATAAAAAAGACACGGACTCAGACTCAAAAAGAGATAAATGAATTATTGAGAGTGTTAATCAAAAGACGTATGCATATGGAGATGTTAGATCACAGAATCAAGATCTTTTAAAAACTGTTGAAAAAGGTAAGACTGTGAATACTAAGTTTGGCAAACCTTTAGTTTCAGACAAACCTATTTGTGTCACACCGATTAATAAAAATGTTGTTCAAAAGAAAAGGTTTGTTCTTGGAACTGAGGAGAAACAAGTTTTGACAAAACCAGTTACTTCACACACTTCACCAACCAAAAAGAAAGTTGTCATTAAAAAAAGAATGTCATACCACCATGAATGTATAAACTGAAAACAAATAATAATCAACACACGAATGCACAAGCTAATACGAGTGTTTCAACTTCCACTGGACTGAGACGTGTCATTAGTGTTAGAAGACCATCGAGTAGAAGCTCATCATGGAAGAATAGTGTCTTGTCTCACACTAAGATACATCCAGAGAATGTAGAAGTTCATGCTAGGAAAAATAAAAATACAAATGTTACATCTCAAGTGAATGTTGTTAAGACTAACGATCATGTAGCAAATGTTAATGCTGAGAACGCTCTTAAAGTGAATGTTAGTGTACTGTGTGTTTCTTGCAATAAAAATGTGCTTACCCCGTGTCATGATAAGTGTCTTGCTAGGTATAAGTTGTTTGTGAATTCCAAAGTTAGAAGAGCCTTATTCACTACTGCTAATGTTGCGAAATCTAAGTTTTTAGACATTACCCTAGTAGTTACAAAAACTAGGTTTGTTGTATTCACTCCTTTAAATGCGAAAGATAAAGACTCTAGTGATTCACTATCAACTTCACTATTTAAGCAAGTTAAAACACTTAGAAATTACATGCAAATAAAAGTGAAAACAAGTAGGAAGTGGCAGAAATGGTTTAAAAAACAACCAAATTTTAGTTGGTCACCTAAGAGCGAAACTACTAAAACCAGTCCGAGTGTAACGAAGGGTAGAGATAATGTCGTGTCTCACTCTAGAACACCGGTTCCCTTTAAGAAATGGGTAGCCAAACTGTCCACTCTTCCATCTATGTTTTCTCCGTATATTGCAGGTGATTTAAATTATACAGTGGATTGCTGATAGTGGATGCTCGAAGCATATGACTAGCAATCTCAAACTGCTAAAAAATTTCATAGAGAAGTTTATAGGAACAATCTGCTTCGGGAATGATCATTTTGCAGCAATCACAGGATATGGAGATTATGTGCATGGCAATGTTACGATATGCCATGTATATTACGTTAAAGGCCTCAGACACAACCTCTTCTCAATAGGTCAATTATGTGACGGTGACTTAGAAGTTGCATTTCGTTCCAAAACGTGTTATGTTCGAAATCTGGAAGGGGAAGATCTTTTGTCAGGTGTCTGTGATTCAAATTTATACACGATCTCCATTTCATATATGGTAGCTTCTTTTCCCATATGTTAGATGTCCAAAGCTACATCAACAAAATCATGGTTATGGCACCGACGCCCGTCTCATCTAAAATTCGGTACCATTAACCATCTCACTGTCACACCCTACTAAAGCAGGAACACGAGATATAACAATACGAGGCACAGGCACACGAGATTTAGAAACATGTCATCATTAATTTAAACGAAATAAATTATACGACAATACATAAATTAATTTGCCGACTCCGGCAAATAAAAATAATAAGTTTAAGCCATTCATGGCTTCCCAAAAGTAAAATTCATAAAGTTTAAATTAAAAGTGTCTTGATGATGCGGTCGTTGCAAACCACAAAAGTTTTACAACTCCCTAGGCAGTGCACCTAACCGTTGTAGTGTAGTATAGGTAAGACTCAGAGGTTGTTATCATTCTCTAGGGGAATAGTGTTGTGAAGGTCGAATCGAATGTCACAAAGGTCTAGGGGTTAAAAGAAGAATATTTTTGTATTTTTATATTTTATAGAAAGCAAGTAAAATCTCGGTTTTGAAGGTGGTTGGTTTTAAACTAAATTATCTAATTAAACTAAATTAATCTAAGCTAAGGTGGGAACTCGTATAGGTTAAACAAACGTGTTCACTTAATCATGCACTACTCCTTAGTTGATCCTCCTAATCCTATTTCCCGTCACCCTTGTGATGAAGTGTGTAAGTAGTTCCTAAGTCGTGAATGAATTACACGGAAACGCCGTCTACGTAATAATCCGTTAAGGCAACGCACAAGTAAGGTAGTATGAAGACTATTACAAGGCCCCTAAGAGTACATTACGCGTATTTAAATACTTAAAAGGTGATAAACCATATTAGGGCAAGGTAGTATGAAGACTACTGCGATGGTATCCTTTCTACACAATCACGTTTCCCTAGACGTCTATGCTAATGTAATATTATATGGCTAATTTTCTAGAGCCTAACGCGCACACATATCAACAAGAAGCAATAGTAAAAGAATTCATAACATAAGTTTCATGCAATCATAAGTGAACACTAGTAGATCTAGCCTAGCATGTTAAAAGGAAGCAAAGAACAACAATTAACCAAACAATAAGACATATTGAAAGATTAAAAGGATATATGAACTTCACTTGATTAAAACATGGAGTTAGGGATGATACAAGAGGGTTTGGGAACCCTAAAATACCCCAAAAACTGATAATATTCGTACACTATTCGTTCCTCTAAGTTTCTACACAAGTTCCACACTAAAACCCTAAAATTAGGAAAATATATATAGGAAAAAAATTGTGACGGCGTCGCTTGTAAATCCTGACACCGTCGCTACACCGAATCTTCTTAGGGTTTCTTTGAGTCGGTTGTTCCTGACGCCGTCATAAGTTTCCTGACGTCGTCTCTTTGAAGTCCTAACACCGTCAGGATACTCCACGCATTGTATGTATATTCTTCACCAAGTTTTATGTAGTCTTGTCCGTTTCTTCCCAAAATGAGTCCAAGTCACGTGTATATCCTCATATTTCAATCCAAGTGCTAAAAACACAAAAGAAATGACTAAGCACATATTTTAGGGATAAATGCATGATTTAAAGGGTTAAATGACCTCGAAAAAGTGTATAAAATGACACCTCATCACTTGACGAGATGATGATGATGAGAACACAATGATATAGCAATGACAAAAATGGCATGCTAGGACTCCAAATGCATATGCCTTCATGATGAAGACTACGGACGATCACCTGAAATGCATGCGAAAATACGTCAACTATGAAAATAGTTGGTGAGTACACAGGATGTCATATATATAAGTTGGTGAGTACACAGGAAGTCAATATAATTATATATAAACATATATATATATACATATAAAATATCCATAAATATAAATATAAGATCTATAATACATAATATGAAGATCAGAGATAAACTAGTACAAAAATCATCCCTGTGGTATATGTAGTGTTGTAGAGCACTAATCATTCCCTAGCCCGATACTATTGGCACTAAACATACCCCGAGTAAAGTAGAAATGTTCAGCAAAATCCTCCCTAGATGGATGATTTTTGCAAAACTTTTTTTGTTAAACTTTTTGCAAAAATCCTCCCCAAAAAGGATTCGATTTTTTGCCGAACTAACATTTTCCACTCCGGGATGAATCTGCCAATAGTATCGGCTAGGTGAGATGTATTATTTGCCACAAACTACAAACCAAAGGGATGAATTTTTGCAGTTACTTATAAATCTAATACATACATATATATATATATATATACATACATATATATAGTCATATAATCCATACATAATATATTATATATATACATACAAATATATTAATCAAAAACATACAAAATATATATATATATACATACATCTATATATATAATATACATACATATATCTATATATATACTAACAAACAAATAAATATATAAATACAACATATATATATAAAAATATATACTATAGTATATTTGCAAAGCCCGCCCCTATGAGGGCGGCTCACACTATTTGTGAATACAAAGAAAAAAAATTAAGTAACGGTTAATGAATTACGAACAACGTGAAATTTTTAAAGAGTGAATAACGAACAAAAAGAAATGAATGGTCGTAAAGCCCGCCCGATGGGCGGGCTCACTTTGTGAATATCAAAGAAAAAAAATTAAGTAACGGTTAATGAATTACGAACAACGTGAAATTTTTAAAGAGTGAATAACGAACAAAAAGAAATGAATGGTAATCCGTTAAGAGGAAATAAAACTTAATAAAGTGTCTATCATTACAAAGTATATAAAAAGGAGTACATGATATGCAATGTAAAAACTAACACAAATGTATATTTCGATAGGCAGGTGAGCCTTGCGAGTATCTAAGGAATAAATTAAGTAACGGTTAATGAATTATGAACATTGGAATATATTTATTAAGTGCACTAAAAATGAAAAGAAATGAATGTCCATCCGATAAGAGAAAACAAAAGTTAATAAATTACCCGTAATAACAAAGTATATGCTTTTAGTTCAAATGCGAATATAAAGTTCTTTGTATACAACGTTATTTGTTGATTTTGTGTAATTCATCATTATTACAGCAAAGAATCTTCAAACTCGTCCTACTCTTGACTCTTAGAACAACGACATATAATTGGTTAGGCGAGTAAACTTTCCTCTGGTGAAATAACCGAATGGATATTATATATTAGCGATAATTTAAATATAGCAATTAAGGAAGCTGTAAATTTTAATCTATACTTTGAACAACTTTTAAATTTAATGACCCTTTTTGTCTAAAAAGCTAAACTTGAAGTTTTAACCATTTGACTCACTTTTAAGTGAACTGGTCAAAACATTATCTATACTTAAGTAAGAAAGAAACTGAAGAATCATTTAATATGTAAAAATGGAAAATAACTTTAACTGTGAAAGCTTTCTCTTCGTTATAAATAAAAGTGGGCAGCTTCTTCAATAACTTTTTAACTGAGTGTATACTTTGACGATTGCATCGTTGTTGTTCCAACCTAGTGTATATTCTGAGTGTGGTTTATATCAATACAAGTTTTATTTTTTGGATTAATATACGCATGTTCTTGTCTGATTGGTCACTAAATCTGGAATTGGATTATAAAAAGTTTTTAGGTATAAACGACACGATTCCTAAATTCTTATGTTTGAACCAGATTTCACCCATGTCACACTAAAATGACCTAGTTACTACTTGTGGTTACCTAATTGTTAAATAAATTTTACTCCTACATCACACAAATACACAATAAATGGCTTTTTTCACAAGAATGTCCTTTTTGTTCATAGTATTATTTTCTTAAGGAATCAAAAATTTTCATACACTTAAACAAATGATTATATGATGTTGAGTTGAAATACATTATCACATTCAAAATGATTACCCAAACACCCGCATAAGCTTCTCTGGCAGATCTGTTATAAATGATTTGTTTGCACTACACACTTCGGGTTTCATAAGACTATTTACTTTAAAGGAAGAAAGAGGAATTAGATAAGTACCTTCTTCAAAAAAATGCAGGTCATGCTGAAATGTGACCTGTCAGCAAGTCAATGATATTGTGACAGTTAGAATGGATAATGGTTTATAACTTTACTCTAGCTAGATTTTGAGTTGCACTTTATGTGCTTAGTTTGATCCTATACAACATGAAAAAGGCACCATCATCCTTAAGTAGAATATTGTCAAGGTGCATGCACATTTATAACAACTAAAGTCACTTAAAAAAATAAATTTATAGGTCCCAACTGGACTAAAAATGTTGTTGTAGCAAAGATTTATCATATAACTCCTAACATGTTGCATTGTACCCATCAGAAGCTGATATGTTTTTGACCTCCAAATCTACCGAAGAATGTCAACCAAATGTAACAACCAAACGACCAATCTGAAAAGACAAAAGCAATAATAAGAAGTATTTACCGGATGCCACTCATTACTTCCACTTTATAGCTGAAAAATGAATAGATCAATTGGAAAATATAAGACAATACCACGTGAAAATTGATTTTAGCAACTGAATTCGACAGATGTTTTGTTTCTTTAATAATACTTGTATGAATTTGCAAAAAATAGAACGTCATATAGACCATAATATACAACTAAAAAGAGCCTTTAAAATCAATTAACACATGCTCTAATAAGTTGCTAAAATCAACTAGCAAGACATGTGAATTTCCAATCTCCCAGCCTAGTGATATTTGTAGAGGGGCATTATAAAGATTGTCATTTAATCACTTAAAATATTAATGAAAGTCTAAGATATGAATTTTATGCATTGGTAAAATATAAAACATTTCAGTATTAAGAAATAATTATGAGGAGTCATGCCTAATTCAATCATCCGAGCTAATATTTGTTTTTGCAATGCCAATGGTTAATCGAGCCAATTCTGCGATAATGGCCTACCCCATCTCACACACTCATTAATAAACTAATAAATGAAAAGTTCATAAAGAATTGTCCATCATCAACTGTATCAAGTGAAATTGATTTAATAATACCAATCATCAACATCAAACAAAAAAAGATAGATTAGTAATATACCTCAAACATGACATATTCACAACCATCATTCTAGCAGTAAGCAAACATCTCTGGTAACCGCATCAGTTACCCATGGATTACCTACAAGTTTTAGCATCTCGTAACACGTCTAACAAATAAGACTATGAAATAGTTTAAACTATATGTATAGGGAGATGTATACATAAGCTTTGAAAAATAATCACAATAAGCAACAAAGATAAAAATATATCTACTAACCTTGTAACATCAAGCTTATTATCTGTGTCTATAGTAGTAGCTTTAAAACCATCAATTTCATCATCTGGGCAAATCATAGCAGGCAAGACTCATTAGATGTTGCATTTTGCCCTAAAATAATCCCCAAAAAAGACAAGACTTATTGGTTAACAATAATAGCCTGAAGATACTTAATAAACAAAATTATGTAACTTTATATATGTGCCATATGACATGGATTAACGATAGATATTTAAATAGAAATCATAACTTATTTATATGTTTAGACATTTATTCTTATAAAAAAACCACCAATATTTGTGTTAAGTTTTAGCATAACTCACCAGGTTACTTTCAAGACTATTAGTCTTCTTTTCTATTTCCTTAATGGATAACTCAAGAGAGATATGATGTTCATTTTCTACCTCAATAAAAAATGTCCTACCTAAACGGCTAAACCCAACAACTTACCTAAAATAAAAAGTTACTTTTATAATAAGAGTACCACTTATTAGACAAAAAAGTGTGTTGATAAGTTTAAAAAGGCTATATACATCAAAACACTCCCTCCCAATAGCATGAAACTTGTAGCAAGCACCATTACAAATGGGAAGAATGTTGCCACCAAGCCTTTTCTTGAAAACCATCTATTTTTTCTAAAATATTTATAACGATTGATATACAGTGAACTATGACCAGTAAATAAAACTTAAAGCGGTGAGTACCTCAATAGACGCCTCACCTTTTATTTCGTTAATAATTGTCTAGCGGGTCCGACTCACGTTGTGTGAGAACTGCAATAGAAATAGGGTTAGTATCTATATAAGTAAATTACGTATCATTAAACAAAGTCAATATCAACATTTATTGAAGATGCTGGATATGTTCGGTAACAACTTATACTACAGTGTATGAAGTAGACCAACTAATTAATTACAAATAAAAATTATAAAATGTAATTAAATGAAAATACATTACAATGCGTTTGTTGAAAATAATAGTAAATAAAGACATGGTGATGAATGAGGTATTTGAGTGTGTGAGGAGGGACGACCAATTTAAGTAGCTTCATATCATCCTCGTTAACTGTTGTTATGGTTATGGTGTCATCTGCTCCCATTAATTTTTTTGTGGAATCCATGCTGACCATTTCTAAAACCCAACGTAAACTCATTAATAAGCCATGCACATAGTTTTAGCTATGACATTTAATCTTGTATAACAAATAGTTTTAGCTTTCTTACCATTGGGAAACGGTTGCTACAAATTTTCCAATGGAATTGAATCCAAACATTCAATATCTAGAGGTTTCAAAAGCTCCACACCAGCTACAAAACACAAATGAATATCAAACATGAGAAACGTACATAGTACTAAGGTAAAAAGTTACTTAATAACAACTACAAAGTACATCTTTAATTTTTCTTTAGTTTTTACAATAAATATTTGAAGCGATAACAATTAACCATAACTTATATAATCTAAAATAATGATACTTTTTATGAATTTACACTAAAGTACTAAGGCAATAAAGCCATGGAAGGGTGAAACTTGGCTTAACGCTTTTCCCGAACACTTGCATAATAGAATACAAAAATGACCCTCTCATGATAAAATTAGAAAGTAGATTATCTGATCCGAATGATACTTTTGACGAATATAAATTGTAATTTCATTGTTAATTCATGTGGAAATTAACTATGCAATTTCTTCCATGTAGTCTAAAGTCAAATCCAATGGTTCATACCAAGTATGAGTAAAGGAAAATCCACTCGTATGAAAAGAAAAGACTTACATCTATCCTAAGAACTTTGGTCACCATACATGTAATGAAGTGCACACACATTTTCCCTGATGACTGTATTTAGGCCAGGACACAAACCACCACATGTTACGATAGAAGCATGCACCTCATCCGGTGCAAAATATTACCTCCTGAGTACGCGTACCAAGAGCATATTAGTCTTCTTGTCTCGTCTCCTCAAACCATCACGAACAAAGTATGCTGTCTGCAAATATGATTACATATCAAAATATTCATAAAATGACTAAAGTTAGTGAAAACTTACATTATCAAGCATTTTTCTAACATTCAAAACAAAAAACCAAAAAACATTATACTAAAATACCTTATCAATCTGCAATACCGATTATGAAAGGTGTTTTATGGCATGAGCTGTCTCTTTAGAGAAACTAAACTCAAAAAGTGTAGGTAATTCTAATTAGGTTTTAAACACCATCACAACCACAATCATAACAAATTCCAAATAGTTGTAGACACTCTGAAGCACCCAAGGATTGTCTTAAGACTATAGCTTCTAAGCAAATCCAAACACCCCTTAAAATGAGAAGAATAAGAAGAATTTTTAGCCACACATTTCAAATAAGAGGGAGAATTTTAAGGGGAGATGCATCTTATCATTCTCATTTTATGTTTTCTTCTCATTTGATCCGTTATATATATATATATATATAAGAGATGTTTGCCATTAAAAGAAAGTACATACCACAAAACTATACATTGAGTTACCATGTTACGAGTTCCACGTATACAAAACTCGTAGCGTATAAATTAATATATGGTTTAATAATTAAATTTTAGAAGATATACTTGGTTGTAATTTAACTAAGTACGAAGAAAATGAATGCCCAAAAGTCACTTAAATCCATCCTATTACAAGTCCCGCCCATACAAGCCCCGTAACATATGGATTAATAAGACTTACTGTATATATAATTAAGCTCACAAAATAGTATGGATATTAAAGTTATGCCAATCAATGCGTCCCTTATAAATACTATGCATTCTAGTCATGAGAATAAGAGGTTGGGTGACCTCAAATATTGCTATCCATAATATCTTATACCCCGTTAACAAGGGAGACGTACGAGCGGTACGACTAAGTTGGTTGCGATCGGCAAACCAATGGGGTCTTAACGCATACGTACGAGGGGTACGTATACCAAACATAACAATAATAACATAAAATAAATAATTAACGCCATCCCATGTTACGGCTAGACCAAGATTTAATGTAAAGAAACACATTAAGGTGGGTCCAAACCCAATTAAGCTAGTTTAAATAGTAGTATGATAATTAAATAGTACGATCCATAGTTTATTTTTGTCAAAGTTAATAAGTCAAAAGTATATCAAGTTATAAACAAACAACCAAGGTTTTTAGTCAAGTAACGCTCATGCATTTCACCCCAAAACATGTAAAACATTAATAAAAAGGGGAGATTTCTGTAATTACTCACCTTAAAAGCGAGAAGAAGTATAAACGAGTATGGATGAACAAAACGGCAAGGAACCTGTAGATGACTTATGTGAAAGATAAAGGAAAAATGTATTATGTGAAAGAGCCAAATGAACAACCAACCCTCTCCAGGTATTTATACCTTTCTTGGGCCGGTCACACATAAGGATGACTTATGTTGACCCGGTTAGCTTGGTAAGTTTCCAATATTACGCTACGAGCTATTCTATAATATATTGGTAGTGACCGAGTCTTTTCTAGATTTCTAACAATCTTCCTCTAAGGGAGGTCACTCCAATTTACAAAAACTTAAGCTCTATATTCTATGAATGTCTTCAATCTTTGCTCGTAGTCTTGTTTTCATAATCTTTATCTTGTGAATCTTGATGTAGTAATCTTTAGACTTTTAGGCTTTAGCTTGTATCTTTATCTTGACTTATATGTGATCTTGAACATCTTGAGATCATCAACCAAGCATAATCTCTTTTTTCCATATTGTAATCTTTGCCTTCTTGTGATCTTGTGACTTTTAGACCGACATGCTCATACTATTTTGATGTTTAAAGCTTGTGTAACCAACTTTCTTGAAATTCTTTAACTTTAACACTTCGTCACTTTATAGAGGACGTGCGGTATCATAGTAGCAGAAATTTCTTGAAATTCTTTAACTTTAATTCTTCGCCACTTCAAGAAAGACGTACGGTATCAGAGTAGCGGAAGTCTTGAAACATGTACTTGAGCTTTCATGATGTCTTTACATATGTTGGTCGAGTATGAGCATGTGGCTTTGACTTTGACTTGTCATCGGGTAACTGCTATCGCCGTCAGGAGATCTGCATGAATAGGTTAGCGATAAACAACATATATAGATGAAAGTGGCTTTTCACTTTGTCGAATACGGTTGTAATAACCTCGATTCCCCGTTAATCAGTATAAATACTGCCTGTGATCAGGTAGAATTCTGAAGAACTTCCTTAACAGGGTTTCGCAGTTGTACTAACCGTTCTTATTACTGGAGCGTCTCAAAGCAGACAACATGATAAGAGTGAACATGTAAGTTACTATCTTCCCGATTAATTCGTCAATTCGTGTTCAACTTTCCTATGTCCAGATACCCTTGTGAGTCTTCCCATGGATATAAGATTGAAAATTAATTTAGGAAAATCAGTCGGTGTGTTAAGATGCAAACGGGTTTTATAACACACCAACAGTTTTATCTTTTCCAAAATTCATCCTTCAATTCATAAGCTGGACTGAATCGATATCCAATATCACAAGTTTGATCCTTGTAGGATCTTTGATAAGTTTAAAATACACATATGCATTTGTACCTAAAATAACCCAATTAAACCTAAAACAGACCAAAAATGGCAAAAGTATGCTTGTATTTGTGTTTTGTGTATGCAGGTACGGATATATGAAAAGTCAAAAGAAAACCGTCAAAAACGGGCAAACACGGACACAAGAACGGAAGAGTGAACAAAAGCCGGAAGCCAAAGCCAGGAAAAGTCAAATCTTCAGTCAATTCCAGTCAATCTTGGTCAACAAAAGTCAGCAAAACCCAAAATATTCCAAAATAGCCCCTCAAGTTTCAAAAGTTGTAAAAATAGTCCCTTAAACCCTAAATGGGCCATGCCCAGTTCCAAAACCCCAATCCCTTAGCCCAATATCCCTTTCATAAAACCACAAGGACCATTCTTGCTATTTCCTAAACTTTTTTATACCCTACACCTTTGATAACCAACCACAAGGACCATATTTTCAATATCTCCAAAGTTTAAACCGAATTACCCCCTTTACAGTTAAAACAAGCGGGAAAACGTGGTTACTGTTCACCCATCGTCTCCATCTTTACCCAAGGTAAATCAAGGGGCAAATCTAAATTAAGGGGTGATTAAGTCAATTCATGGGATCGTTAACAAGATGGCAGGGTCAAATGGGTCAAATCAAAGCATCTCATTAGCTCCCAAGCATCAAAGCCACGTGGCTATGGAGAAAGCATAAAGGAATGAGGAATTTGCACTACATTCACTCACAAAACTAGCACAAGCTGTGCTATTTTTAAGATTTAATTAGATTAAATTAGTTTTTAATTCATAATAAATTCAAAAATAATCAAAAAAATGTTTTTCTTTTTTCTAAAATTTTCTTTTGTCCTATCTTAGGTTTAGAAATTTAGTTTACATTTTTAGGAGTTAAATTTAGTTTACTTGCTTATTTGTCGCGTTTTATTTGTCCCGTTAATTGATTTTGTGCTTTAATTATTTTTAATTGCTTGTTTATTTTAATCTTCTTAGTAGTTATAGAAAACCCAATCAATCTTCGAACCCATTCAAATCAGTTTCCAATATCAAGCGAGGTTTCAATTTCTCAAATCGTTGGGAAAACGACCCGGGAAATCATACTTTCCGGTAAACATACGTATATTATATATTATATATATATATTTTTAAAGAGTGAATTTTCCTTAGGGAATTTTCTTAATTGCTCTTGTGGAAATATTATATATTAGTGTATATTATAAAGCGTATCAATCTCACAAGTCACCCACCGCAGAGCTTGTTTGATGTTGGCTCTGGAAGGATAACCATCGTCATTGTGAGTACTTTAGTATCACTCTGATGTTCCGGCAATGTGACAAGGATAATGCGTAGGACTCTTGATATATTTCTTGTTTTCACATTGTGTGAATTAGCAAGCATATTTTGGATAAGTG
>BQNB010028662.1:0-56445 GCA_026074375.1 Tanacetum coccineum
ATTGGGAATAATCATGGGTGCTTGTTGAAGCGTAGATTAATTTTGGTGGTTTCGGGTATGCCTAAATACAATTTATCGTGAAACGTAAACACTTTACGTAATTGATAAAAATAAATGAACAAAGTTAATAATTATCATTAAAATAATTACTTAACACTTGATTGATGTAAACATTTAATTGTTTGATGCCCGTTTACATTGAACGATAATGTTTAGCTTACGCGATTTAACTTATCGATTACGATTTAAAAGAAAATGCGTACAATACTAAAAATAAGTAGTGAATATATTGACGTCATAAATGACCCTAAAATATGGGGTGTTATAGTCTTTCCCCGTTAAGTGAGCCTTTTCCTCAAGGCTTACTTGAAGACGGTGCGGCCTTTGCAAAGAGATGTGGATATTTGTTTCGGAATTGGTCTTCACATTCCCATGTGAACTCAGGACCTCTCTTGGAATTCCATTGAACCTTGATTATTGGAATGCGGCTTCGCTTCAACCGTTTAACTTCATGGTCCATAATTTCTACTGGTTCCTCGACAAACTGAAGCTTGTCATCAAAGCAAAGTCCATCTAACGGAACGGCTAATGGTTCGTCGGCATAGCACTTTTTCAAGTTGGATACATGAAACGTATTGTGAACCCTGCTCAGCTCTTCAGGAAGCTCAAGCTTGTATGTAATGAATCTAACCTTTTCCAACACCTTGAACGGCCCAACGTACCTAGGGTTCAACTTCCCTCTACGACCCCTTTCCAAGGCGAAACTTTAAGCATAACTTTATACCCAACTTGGAAGTCCATCGGCTTACGCTTTAGATCGACGTAACTCTTTTGCCTATCACGGGGTGACTTGCTTCCTTTGCTTGATCTGGATGATCTTCTCTGTTGTTTCTTAAACTATTTCCGGACCAGTGAGTTGCACTTGTCCAACCTCGGCCCAGCACACAGGTGAACAAAACTTTATACCATAAAGTGCTTCAAATAGTGTAGCCTTGATGCTAGCGTGATAGTTGTTGTTAAATAGTTCTCTTGCTTTGCCCGTCAGTTTGTGGATGGTACGCAGTACTCATATCCAAGTTAGTACCCAAAGCCTTCTGAAGTGACCTTTAGAAATTTGATGCAAACCTTGGGTCGCGATAACAAATGATTGAGATAGGGATTCCATGCCTCATGACCACTTCTTTTAGGTATATTCTTGCTAGTTTCTCTATGGAATCAGTTTCCCTCATGGGTACAAAGATTGCAGACTTAGTAAGTCGATCGACAATCACCCAAATAGTGTCGTAGCCTTGTGATGACTTAGGAAGCTTTGTGACAAAATCCATAGTGATATTGTCCCACTTGCATTGAGGTATATCGGGTTGTACCAACAATCCTAATGGCCTTTGGTGTTTGGCCTTGACTTTAGCACATGTCAGACATTTGCTAACATAGGTGGCGATGTTGGCCTTCATATTGGGCCACCAATATAGCTTCTTCATGTCCTGATACATTTTGTCAGAACCCGGATGAATAGAGTATTTTGACTTGTGGGACTCATGCATGATCACGGTCCTCAAATCACCATAACATGGCAACCAACTCCTGCCATTGAAGCATAATGTTCCATCCGCACGAGGTTCTAACTTTTCCATTCTAAATTTCTCCGGATCCTTAGAATTTCCAAGCAACATACCTCTAACACCTTCGTTCTTGATGTTCTCTGGTTTTTGTGATACAGTCTGAGCATTCAGGATTTGTTTAGAAAGATCCAAGCTAATAGTCATCACTAAGGCTCGAACTCTTAATGGTTTACTCCGCTCCTTGCTGCTCAAAGCATCAGCAACAACATTTGCTTTCCCTAGGTGGTAACTAATCTCACAGTCGTATTCACTGAGCAGTTCTAACCAACGACGCTGCCTCATATTCAGCCCCTTTTGATTAAGAATGTGTTGTAGACTCTTATGATCCATGAACACCATACACTTGGTTCCGTATAAATAGTGTCTCTAAAGTTTCAGAGAAAACACTACCGATCCAAGTTCCAAATCATGAGTTGTATAGTTCTTCTCATGAATTTTTAATTGGCGTGATGCATAAGAAATTACTTTCTCTCTTTGCATTAATACATCATCCAATCCCTTATGCGACGCATCACAATAAACTACAAAATCTTCGCTTCCCTCAGGTAAAGCCAGAATTTGTGCACTACACAACTTCTGCTTTAATAATTGGTAAGCGGCTTCCTGTTTGTCACCCAAATCGAACTTAACTCCTTTCTGAGTAAGTTTAGTCATCGACTTGGCAATATTTGAAAATCCTTCGATAAATCTTCGGTAATACCCAGCGAGGCCTAAGAATTGGCAAATCTCCGTTGGTGTCTTAGGAGATTCCCAGTCCTTTATGGATTTGATTTTGGCGGGGTCCACGTGAATGCCTTGACTATCAATCACGTGGCCAAGAAATTATACCTTAAGAATCCAAAATTCACATTTAGAGAACTTAGCATACAACTTCTCTTTCTTAAGTAATTCCAGAACTGCCTTAAGATGTTCTTCATGCTCCTTCTTATTCTTAGAGTAGATAAGGATATCGTCAATAAAGACAATCAAAAATTTATCCAAAAATGGCTTGCACACGCGGTTCATGAGATCCATAAATACTGCTGGTGCGTTCGTCAAGCCAAATGGCATCTCGTAATGACCATACCGAGTTCTGAACGTCGTTTTTGGAATATCCTCCTCTCGTACCCGAAGCTGGTGATAACCTGATCGCAGGTCTATCTTAGAATAAACATTGGATCCTTGTAGTTGATCAAACAAATCATCGATCCGTGGAAGTGGATAACGATTCTTTACTGTCAGCTTGTTCAGTTCCCGATAGTCAATGCACATTCGAAATGATCCATCCTTCTTTTTGACAAACAAGACTGGAGCTCCCTAAGGTGAGGAACTGGGTCTTATAAACTCCTAGTCAGATAGTTCTTTCAGTTGCTCTGACAACTCTTTCATTTCAGAAGGCGTAAATCGATAAGGTGCCCGTGCTACAGGTGTAGCACCAGGTATCAGATCTTTTTGAAATTCCACTTGTCGAGTAGGAGGAAGACCCGGCAAGTCCTTAGGGAATACATCAGGAAAATCTCAAACTATCAGTACGTCTTCAAGTCGCTTGTTCTCGGACTTGTCTTCTGTCTCCTTCGTAGTAACGTTTGCCAAAAAGACTAGACATCCTTTTAGCATGTATTCTTGTGTTTTGGTGTACTAGATAATGTACAGACGAGCCTCGTTTCCCTAATTGCTTCCGTCACCATGAACGATTAGAGTTAAAAACCTATAACTCGTTGCCTTCAACTCGCTAGCAAAAATCTTCAATAACCCTGTAACTCGCTATCTTTAACTCGCTAAGAGGAGTGTTTGACAACTCGCTAATAAGAAGAAATTTTGGCAGAGTTTCCTTTCCTAACTCGCTAGAATAAAGATCTTCAAAACCTGTACTCGCTAGTCTTTAACTCGCTAGTTTTCAACTCGCTAGTATCCAACTCGCTAGTCTTCAACTCGCTACCTGCAAGAAAAGTTAACTCGCTGCCTAACTTGCTACCTGCACAAGAAGACAAGTCGCTAACACAGTACTTTTGTAAAAGAAAAAAAGCCAATAACTGCTTATTCGACCGTTAGGAGGGGTGTCTATTAAAAGAAAAAAAAAACTTTGTTACAATTTTAAATAACACATGTTCTTTTCTCTTATAAATACCACAACACTTCTCATTTTTTAATGACCCTCATAATTCATACCAAAAATCATCCATGTTCATTTATGAGTATATTAACTACCTTTGGATTTCCAAAAGCCATTTACATGCACAAGTACTCCTAAGAAAATCAAACTTCAAAACAGTCCTAATTCGGATCCGATTGCACACAAAAAGTTTGGACTTATTAACCATACTTAGACATAAAATTAGAAGGTATCCTTCTAGGGTTTCTCTATATACATATGGAACTTAACTACTGTATAAGGGCTAAGCTCAATTCGAATTTTAAGTTAGGGTTTTACCCTCATAAACATGACCTAAATCTGACCCGTATTTACTATTTTGAAAACTTTTAGTATAACTAACATTTGAATGACTTCCCGACCTTAAAAACTTTCGAGGCCGGATTTTCTGGAAAGTAGACTCTTTTGGCTTATTCATAGGCTCAAGAAACATATCAATACACATTT
Source organism: Tanacetum coccineum (assembly GCA_026074375.1). Classification (NCBI taxonomy): domain Eukaryota; kingdom Viridiplantae; phylum Streptophyta; class Magnoliopsida; order Asterales; family Asteraceae; genus Tanacetum; species Tanacetum coccineum. The sequence goes on from BQNB010028662.1 coordinate 4,201, forward strand.
TATCATCTAGATATCAGTCGTTGAACATGACCCTAAATTCTGCTCAACCCTAAATTAAGTTTTAACGCCAATCTAACCTATGAACCATGGACATTTAAAAAACTTTTTTTATAATTGACAAAAGTGCACCATTAATCCACAAAGTGTGTCAAATTCTTACTTTTTTACACATTTACTATTTCCTAGCTCCAATATTCCCCAAATTCCCCTAAATTCTCACAGTTGGTCCTTTTTGGGCAAACGATCGTTATCTACCCTAACATATTTGGACATGCCTCAAGTGTGATGGGTATTTTTGTCCTTTCATTGTTTACACCACTCCCTCATTAAATGCTCTAAGGCAAACCATCACATCTGTTCTTCCAGCCCAAACCTAAAGCCACTCTATACAGAGTAGCCAACACAACTAGTCCTCATTTTCTCTCACCAACAAAAAAATCATCATTGTCTCAAAAACTTACTATTTGTCTTTCCAAATTTCTATACATATACAAACTAGATCTCATAGTTTATATATTCCAACAAGAAAATGGCTCCACCCTTATGGAAAAAATGGTAGCTTTTGCTACAACAAAAAAAGATGTAAACTTCAACTATTGGGTCATCATCCTTAGTAAATCTAATTAATTTGACCACATTTATGGAGGGAATGACGAATAGCATTCTCCAAGATGTTACAAAAGCACCATCCACTTCTAACAACCAAGCACAACTATATTGGTTTTTAAATATAATGAGGTTTCCCGATATTACAAGAGAGTTTCCTAGGTGTGAGATATAGAATGGATCTGGAAGTTGGTCTCTTAACGCACTCGGTATGTCAAGTACGTAAAATTGATGGTTAATCATATTAAACAAAACAAGCATGCTAATATTGTAACAAGAACCATCAACATTAAAAAATATTTCATAACCACCCCAGAAAATAAAACCACTTACATTTGTTTACCCATACGATCGTTTTATTCTTATTGAGACACGCGGCAAACAATAATTCTCAAGACTGCTCCAAGAATTAAAGCTCAAAGTATAAACAAACACATGCCATGATCCTACTCCATAAAATGGAATAGAAATTTTTAGAAAGGTTGGGTCTAATGTGTCAGTCCGGACACCGAAACCCCAAATAATTTTTCTTATTTCTAGCTGACTAGTCATGTAAGGGATTACTATTCCAATAGATTTTCTTATCGATGGGTTCCAAAGAATTTCCCCCATATGAAAAACACCATACCCCTTCAGAGGTGGTAATTGGTGTCAGAGCAGAAAGATAAAGATTTGTATTTAATAATGGGGCGTAGGACATTTGTTCATCTACAAAGCACATAAAACCTTTGGTACTGCGCTTATAGGCTAAATTAAAACAACACGTTTCACATTGACGAGATGAAGATGGAACTGTCTATTGTGAACTTCCATAGCTTAGACACCCTACGGAACTAGAGTAAACACTTAGTAGGAAGTTTATTCATTATTTTTATTTGGATTTCAAAAGGTAAGTAGTCCGACATTATGAACGAAATTATAAATAAGATTTTTGTACAAGATGAGGATTATTTGAGAAGCGTATAATTAATAGTTACAAAATAAGGCTTAAATAGAAGAAGAGCATTCAGTGTAACCTAGTGTTTTCCTAGCTAACAGTGTATTATCAAGTCAACAGTGTGTTGTCAACTCATTATCATTAGAAACAAAACAAAAATTGTCATAAGTCGCTGGAAATATTGAGTGATCTATTTAAGTATTAATGACTTGTCAAGTCATTGTCATTTTATTAAAACAAAAACTGTCATAAGTCGCTTGAAACTTTAAGTGATATATTTTAGTGTCAGTGACTTGTCAACTCTTTGTCACGTGATTATTTTTTTGTCAATAAATTGTTTGAAATATTAAGTTATCTATTTGAGGTTTTTAATTACCATAATACACTTTAATTATCAAATCATAAATAAGGAAATATATTACAACATTGATAGCATATATTATAAAATAACAGCAAAACAAAGAAGTTAAACTAAATTAGTTAAACCAACTATTTAAACAATTATTGTCTAGATCATCTAGATGTTGAGTCCCATATTGTTGGGAATCATATTGTTCATTCATTTGAGAGGGTGTGTTGGGTATTGATTATGATAGTATGGTTGCCTTGGGTATGTGGTTTCACTGTATGGCTGTGATGGATATTGGTTATAACTTTGGAAATTGTGATCATAGGATTGATTTTGGTGGTAGAAAGCAGGTTGATCATTTGTTTGAAAATGTTGATCATTTCGCCTACGTATGTTTACACGCAGCTCAGGGATAAATGATATTTTTCAGTTATCACGTCTATGGCCCTCTTGTTTGCATCTGCTACAATGTATACTTCTTGGCTCCTCACCTTGAGATAGTATACGGTTTGTATTTTTTGGCCGACTAGGTTGTGGATTTTCCATTCGAGGAGGAATAGCTGAATGTATATGGCTCAAAAATTCCCATTCTTGCATATCTCCATCCTTTCCATCCTGATCAATTATCTTAATCTTAGCATGACACTCCCCATCTCCATCTTTGGGTGGTTTGTCCTAATTGATAAGTTTTTCTATTAAGTCTTCTGACTCCTATATGTTTCCCTTAAGATTTAGGGGCAAAGCCCCTAAGAACTTTACCATTCGTCTAAATACTAGGACATCCTTAAAGGGATTAATCTCAGCATCTCTTGCCATTCCCACTCTCCTGGCAATTGACAGTCCATGAATTCATTTCTAGCATAGTAAGGGGTTTGGACACCTACACCATCCGAGCAAGGTCGTGGTTTATACAATTCTCTTTTTCCTATAGTGGTCTAATAGGGTGCTTCCTCTTCACCCGACTTGGTCTCTTTTACTCTAAATACTAACCTAGTTACTCCTTCTCCTACCGCTATTTTGGCTTTCCTACAATCTACAACTGCATTCACAGTTGATAGGAATCCTCTTCATACTAATAGAGGGGTTTTGGGGTCTTTCTTCATGTCGATTATGTAGAAGTCGTTTAGAAGTTTTAGTCTTCCAATGTGGACTTCAACATCTTTGACAATCCTAATAGGATAAGATTTGGTCCCATCTGCTAACCCAAAAACATGGTTAGTTTCCTCTAATAGTCCTATTTTAAGTTTTTTGAAGAGCTATAGTGGGATGATGTTTACATTAGATCCTAAATTGGCTAAGGTGTCAAAAGACTCGGAGTCCCCTAATCTACACGGTAGAGTGAATTGTCTAGGATCTTCCATCTGTTTAGGTATTCCGCCTTGGATGAATGCAGATGCATTTTCGCCTAGCCCTAAGCTCTCCACATATTTGTCAAAAATTGCATTGTATATTGGAGCATGAGCTAGAACTTCAAGAACCGGTAAGTTAAGATGCAAATCCTTAAATTCATCTTATGTAGTGTGTTCTGGTTCTTTTGATTTTGTTGTTCCAACTTCATTGACCGTTAATGTTTCAATTTTTGATTGGTCATTTTCATTGTGTTGGTTGGAACACGTTCTACTAGCATTGATCGAATTATGGATTTGGGATGAGCATTGGGGGTCTTCTATTTGGTAAGAATGAGCAGAAAAAACCGAAGTGTTGGAGTTAACATTTAGTTTTGGGTTCTTAACCCCGTCACTACGAAGTGTTCTCGTTATTCGATCGGTTATGGCCTTCAAGACTGTGTCAATTTTTTTGGTCATCTCACTTTGTTGTTGTTTGAAATCGGCTTCAAACTTCGACAATCTAGCTTCTTGAGATGCCATGAAATTGGACACCAATCCCTCGAGATTTGATTGATTGTTGATATTTTGAGGATTGTTGTTGAAGGTGCGGTTCGGGAACGAACTGTTGGGCTGAAACCGATTAGGTGGGTTTGAAAAACTATTTTGCAAATTTTTGGGTTGTCTCCACCTAAGGTTGGGTGACTTTTCCATGATGGATTATATGTGTCACCAAGGTTGTTTTGCTCAAGTTTGAAAGTGAACCACTTACCTCCCGCTTCATTGGTACGCGAGGACGCATAATTAACAAAAGCTTACTCGAGATTTTCCATGCAGTATTGAGTGTTGTGGGGATCACTACAAATTTCACATGAAGAAGATATTTTGTTTACTTGAACAAGTTGCTAAGGAGCAAGATGAGCTTCCATCAAGCGTTGGACTTGATTTTCGAGCTCAATGAAATGACGGTCGGATGTACTCAGGACATCTTAAGGCAGAGAGATTTCCTTGACCGGTTTAGTAATGTCCCTTGGGTCGTTCCAACTTTTCTTGTCATAGAGGGTGAGGTCCTCTAATAATGCCCAAGATTCTTCGGCGTTTATGTCACGAAGTTTGCCACCGGCCAACTGATCGATGGTTCATCTTGTGACAAGATTGACATGGTTATAAAAAATTTGGGCTTGGAGCCAAAGATCGATGCCATGATGAGGGACGTTTTGTAGTAAGTCCTTGAAACGAGTCCATGCTTCAGAAAGAGAATCTCCTTGATGTTGTTGGAACATAAGGATGTCATTGCAAAGTTTTGTAGTCCTTCTTGGTGGAAAGAATTGAGCAAAGAAACAAGTAGTAAGATCCTTCCATATGGAGATGGTCCTGTTAGAAGATGTTCAAGCCAATTGCTAGCTTGATCGCGAAGAGAAAACTGAAATAAACGCAAGCGCGTTCTTTCTCTATTGTCACCGTTAAGGTTAAGAGAGTCTACTAGTTTAAGAAAGTCCTTAAGGTGTTGGTTTGGATCCTCGGACCGAAGTCCGTGGAACGAGCATCCTTTTTGCACCAACTAGATGGTGTCGGATCGAAGAGGCACAACATTGTTCCCTTCGGGGAGCTCAACGGTGTTCCTGTAGCCTTCGTGGCTAGGTTTGGAGTAATCTCCAAGAGTACGGATAGGATTTTCGTCTCCTATGGAGGTCAACGAAAATGGGTTACAAACAGTGGGTACAAAGAAAAGATAAACTACGAGAAAGCTAATGTACTGGAATTAAAGGTCTCACTTAATAGGAATCAAGCGAGTAGAACTAAGTTAAACTATGATTGAAACCTAACTATTCCCCATGAAGCGGCGCCAAACACTTGATGCGGGTCTTGCGAACTCGCAAAGAGTTTTACAAGCCCCTAGGAAGAGTACCTAATCATTGTAGTAGTAGTATAGGTAAGATTCGAGGTTTGTTATCATTCTCTAGAGGTATAGGTTGGGAAGGCTCGAACACAGTCTAACATAATTTTACATGGTTGAGAGAATATTCTTTTTGTATTTTTATATTTATTAGAAAGGAAGTAAAATTCATTGGTTTGAAAGATTGGTTGGTTTATTTTAGATAATTAACTAAATATAATCTAAACTACTGGTGATAACTTATGATAAACAAATGTATTTACCTAATCATGCATTACTCCTCATATTGCTTCTCCTAGATCTGTTGCTTTGTCACAGTTATGATCATATGTGTAGGTATTTCCTAAGTCATGAACAGATTATCCGTTAAGGCAACGCACAAGTAAGGTAGTATGAAGACTATTACAAGGCCCCTAAGAGTATATTAAATGCATGTGAAATATCCTAAGAGGGATCAACCAGAATCAAGGTACGGTAGTATAAAGACTATTACCACTGGTATCCTTTCTACAGACTCGCGTTTCCCTAGACGTCTATGCCAATTTAATATCTTATGGGTAGTTTTCTAAAGCCTAAAGTGCACATCCATCACAAGAAGCAACATTAAAAAGATCTACAACCTAAGTTTCATGCTATCATAAGTAAATACAAAGGAGGGTTTAGCCTAGCATGTTATAAAAAGAGCAAGAACATAGATCAATCACACAACACATAGACATATTGAATGATTAATGTTAAACACTCTTACTTGATTAGAACATGGATCAAAGGTAGTTACAATAGGGTTTTAAGGCCCTAAAAATGACCTTAAAAGTAGCTACAATCACTAGCATTCGTCTCCCAAAAGTTATGAAAAGTTACTCACTTAAAACCTTAAAAACGAGTTTGTATATATAGGAAATCATGTGCGACGGTGTCACAAATGTCCATACGCCATTGTGCTGTCATTGAATTCTAGGATTTATTCAACCGTACACGTTCTGACGCCGTCTTAATTTCTCTGACGTCGTCTCGTTATAATCCAGACGCCGTCTCTTGTTGATTGAGACGCCGTCTCCATGCACTATACGCTTTTTTTCCAAGAGATATGGTGTAGGTGTGTAATCATGTCTGTTTCTTCTCCAAATGAGCCCAAGTCATGTGTATATCCTCCAAATGCCATCCAAGTGCTAAAACCTAAAAACAAACAATTAACCATGTAATTTAGGCATATTTGCATGATTTAGGGGGTTAAATGGCCCCGAAATAGTGTATAAAATGACACCTCATCACATAGGCCGAAATTCGTTATAGTTTGTTGGGCTGGAAATTTAATTGGGCCGAGTAATGTAACAGAAAGTGGACCGGGCTGTGCTAGTTTTATCGGATTAGCCGTGTAGTAAAACAATTTCTTTGCGGTCAAAGTATAAAAGATCGGGTTTATTACTTGGACGGGCCTATCTTATGTTTTATATTTTTGAGCCTGATATCCATTAACGATTATAACCCATCTATAATCACGAACAACAACACAACAAACACAATACATTATACTAAAAATGATCCTTATCAAAAGTCATCTTCACTATTAATGGCTATTATTTAGTTTTTATGACTATGGGAATTTTCTACGACGTTACTTATTTCGGATTGAAGTAGGTATTTCACAGGGAGTGTACTTATTTCATCTTTGATTCTTTCTTTCTCTACAATGAAGATGGCTTGTGTTAGTGATGAAGACTTGGATATCTAGTTGCTTTTGTGTTTCTTTCTACGTTTACCCACAAAGTAGCTATCACTTTAAGGAGTTACATTATTGTACTCAGTGTCTCACGTTGTTGAGGAGGTTTCAAGTGGTGATATATTTTTTATATACTTTTGGGTGAGTATATGGTACTTAGAGATTTGCCTCTACACCATTCTTTTTCACACGGATTGTACAAAATTAAGTCACAAGTCAGGGATCTTTCTCGGGTTCGTTATATCAGGTTGTCTCCATCAGTGGTCATCACTATTAGCCTACCGAATAGATAAGAGGATTCACATAAGGTTGATTAAGAGAGAATTATTCAGAGAGTACGATTCAACATCATCTCATAGAGTATTGCTTATGCAATCACGGGTATAAGCAGTTCCAGTTGATATACGATGTACACATGACTGAGTTGACTTTGATGTTACCATTTTGAGTTCATAGAGGGATGTTTCTTACACTCAGGACTTCGTTGACTTTGGTGTAGCAATTCATACCATGTCTTTCCGGGAGGGAGAAAAGTGCATTTCCCAGTCTTAATTGATTTTGGTGCCACATTTTCGACTTCGGAAAAGGGATAAAGTGTGTACTTTGGTATATGATGTACACATGAGTATGATGATAGCAATTCATACCATGACTTTCCTTGAGTGAGAAAAGTGAATTTTTAGGTCTTAATTGATTTTGGTGCTACATTTTCGACTTCATTAAAAGTGATAAAGTGTGTACTTCGGGCTAGAATGCTTCCTAAGTGAGGCGATGTTGATGATACCATCCCCTCCAACAGTTTATCCTAAATGAGAAAGGAGGTCCTTAAGAAGATTTCTGCATTGATTCTTAATCAGTCTCAAGGGTGTCTGTTTAGGAGGGAGCTGAAGAAAAAGGAGCCTACTAGTTGGGAGGGAGGAAAAACCCAACTAGATACTACCAGCTAAAGAAATAAAGCTAGAGTATTCAAGAAGTTCAAGGTCATTGAAGACAATCTCAAAGAATGATGGACTTCATTCTTATTATTTTGCTTTATTTTTTCTTGTAGGAAACAATGTAACCAATTCATGTGTGACACCATCTTGGAGGGAGATTGTTAGCCTTACTTTTTAGTGAAGCTCGTGTCTTACACGTGAATTGGACTAGCTATATTCTGCTACACGCAGGGAATATTATAGTAAAGGAGGTATAGATAGCTTTGTGTTAGGCTATAAATACCCCTCATAACTCTCTATGAGGGGTTGGTTGAATCGTTCGTATAAACTTCTCTTATCTTATTAAACATATAGTTCTTCCCTTTCTCTCACTAGAAATATACATGTATCATCTTCTTTGGTTTTATAAATCCCAACCCCCCAAATAGGTGAATCACTAGTGTAACAGTCCTTGTCTTTTGGGATATCCTTGTTCGGAAAAAAAATAAATTATGTTAACATTTGTACTTTCTAAACATGTACTTGGAATTGTTGTAATTCGGATATTTCTACGTTTATCTTAATCATGTATGGTGTTTATCTATCATCTTGTGTGATGTTTATTAATATGTCTCACCTCGCATTTATGCTTTCGCTGGGTGTGATAGATTGGTAATTAGAGCCTAAGGTTATAGACAAAGCCGGTTTTTCAAAAATAAAAATCTGAACTATAACCAAAATAATTTTATTTTTCTAAAAATATCAAACATGAAATGAGTCAGCTAGTCTGAGTGTGCAGGGTATTAAAAACCATAACACAATGGAAGAGAGATGGATTAGCCAACTCTAGAGAGAGAAAGTGAGAGAGAAGCTTTCTAGATTGAGAAAGTTATCTTGTAAAATGTAAATGACTAACCCACCTCTCCCTTGGCATGGGAGAGGCTTATATACATGCATACAAACTGGCTACATGGCCTAGGTAGTGGGTTAACACATTGGGTTTAATACCCGACCAAATACCGTTTGTCATGCGAATAACTATTAACTACGAGCTATGTTAAATTGTAAAACACACAGGGTGATCGAGTCTTTTTCTAATATCTAACAATCTCACACTAAGGGAGGTCACCCTAGAAAATACTAATCTAAAGCTCAGCAATCTTGTGTTCAGCTTGTAGTCTTTGATTCTTCATGTGATATCTTGTACATTTATGTAGTGGTCTTTGATACGTGGCTTGTATTTAACCTTGATATGTGATCTTGAGCTTCTTTTGAGATCATTAGCCAAATCTAATCTCTTAATCATCAACTTGTGGTCTTTCATCATCTTGTGCTTATGACATCTCGACCGACATGCTCATATTTGTTGCAATCTTGAAAGCTTGATTATTCATCGTTCTTGAAGATCCTTTAACTTACATACTTGATCACTTCAAGAGGACTTTGATATCAGAGTTGCGAAAGCTTTGACACATATGTTTGAGCTTTCATGATGCCTTTGATTATATAGGTTATGAATGAGCATGCGGTTATGAACTTGACTTTTCTTGAACCAGCAACTGGAGGTATCTCCATCACCATCTTTATATGTACCTAAAACAAAATAGTTAGCACTAAAGTTAGGGGACGAATATGGCTTTGTCATTTGCCCAGGGGGTTGGAGAAACCTTCAAATCCGTAAGGATCGACCTGTGATTGGGTAGATTCAATTTAAGAAGAATCTCCTTGACAGGATTTCCAGCTAGCAGTATTGAATCTTTCTAACACATAAATGTTAGATTCATCGTACTCAGCTGGTTCTCAATATTGAAGCATCTCAAAGCAGACAACATGATATGAGTGAATCAATAAGAGAAAGTCTCACTGATTGAAGAGAAAATTGATTTAAAAATCAATCAACGTGTCACTTACAAAAGTGTTTTTGTAACACATCAAGAAATTTAAGATTTTATCAAAATTTATTCTCCGTCAGTTCATAATCTGGAACGAATCGATTCCCAGTGTCACAAGTTTGATCGATTAAGGATCTCAGAAGTCATCTACCTAGAGCTTGTTTGATGTTGGCTCTAGCAGGATTTCCATCGTCACTGTGAATACTTTCGTATCACTCAGATGTTCTGGCAATATCACAAGGATAATGCGTAGGACTCTTAAGATAATCCTTATTTTCACAGTGTGTGAAAGACAAGTATATTGGAATAACGAGATTTATTGATGATCTCTTTGCTCTAGACTCAATAGTGCATTTTGGTTTTAATGGTCAGAGGCTAGAGCCGACTGCCACCTTTTCAATACCAACTAACTCGGAGTGAGAAAGTCGATAGATAACGTGTTTATTCTCCATGAGAAATGAAACAGAAATCTTTTAAGAGATTCTGAGTGGCTAGGAAGGGTTGTGCAATGCATCACTGGGTCCATGATGACTTTCTTTAATGCCAACAATCATCATTGTGATTCTGACAGCATATGTATTGACCCGGTTTCTGCCTAGGTGTATGGAGGTTTTTTTTTCTTTTTTTTCTTTTCACCATTTATTCGTACATTTCTTTTTAATTCTTCAACCTCTTCAGTGCTTATCGAGACTTCACGACTAGAACCTTGTTGGGTTTGTTCCAGTACTAGCTCCATCTCAGTCGGCACTCTTCCCTTATTTTCACTTTTACTCCGTTTTTATCATACCTAAGGACTTCTACACTAACTAGTAGATTATCCCTGGGTAGATCCCTCCAGTTCTGGCAGGATCATGGGAACTAATACCTAGCCTTACCAACCTTATAACTCAGATAAAATTAAATACATGGTCAGTCTTTTGGTACTGTTTGTCTTGCCATAAAACCAATTGAAAAATTCAATCAGGTAATTGTGATATAAATATCAAAGCTTTTAGTACCTTGATTGTTTTTGAATTTTCAGAAACGCTCACCCTCAACATGTGCATCGATTGATCAAAACTTTTTAGCACAAGGATGAAGGAGAATACACATGAGTCCACAAAATCACATTTTTATCAGTTTACATATCTAAATCACATTTTCTCCCCTTATGAAAAATCACAAGCCGAATGGAACATGTTAATGCTCCCCCTCAAACTAGGAGGGAATGTGTTAGTGTCATGTAAAACAAATTTTGAAAGAGTTTGAGTTTAACGAGAATCTCATGAAAAATTTATATGTTGACACATAACACTTAAATACAACACTACTCTATAGTGTACAAGATACAATATATACACCATAAAAGATATTGACCTGAATGCAGAGATGATGTGTTTAGTCGGTTCTTTGAAGGAGTCTGTAGTCAACATCACGAACACGTCCACCAACAAAGCATTCAAAGTTTTGGTAGATCATTTTTGTCTTGCGACTAGGTTTAATGGCATGGATAAATTCTTTGCTCCTTGTCACATCCGTGTGTTCATACCCGGATTGAGCCGATTAACCTTGTACTCCTTGACTCTTTAATCTCATTGAACCTCATGATATTCCGTTCATTGTTACAGACAGGGAACACAACTGCCCGAGGCAAATCAATGATTTTCAAACAACAATTTTCCACCGTGTGTAACACAAATAATTTTGAAGAATCAATTCAGAAGAAAATTATTTGGTTATAAAAGGAAGACTTCTCTTCCGGATAAGAAAGAATGCACTAAAACGTACATTAATCCTTGGATGCACGGATATGAAGTAATCCGTGCCCGGGAAAATTTAATTACCCGTTGTTAGGAACAACTGTCTTTTAGGCGACATGCTTTCCTCAAATTAAAAAGCGGGTTGCAGTCGGAAATATCTGCAAACCAGTGAGACATGTTTTAAAACAGTTTGAACTTCCGCTCGAACTTCATTTAAAGACCCGTGTCATTATTGAATGACATTTCTAATACCGTAAATGTTATCGATTTACAGAAGACATGTTTGAATTTTTTTTTTGGTATTTTCTATTTTTCTAATTTTTATGGATTTTATAGGTTTTATATTTTTGTATTTTGATTTTGAGTTTAAATATATACAAATATACATAGGATATGGGAAGACCATCCTCTACTCCTATACACCTTCCTGAAGACGTTTAAGGGTTTCTGGGGACATACTTTTCAAACCAAGTCATGGGAGTAGAAATTCGAACCGCTCCCTTGGTAAAGCCTTGGTGAATATGTCGGCAAGTTGATAATCCGTCAATATGAAGTACAGTTCAACCACGCCCTTTTCAACCTGCTCTCGAATGGAATGGTGATGGATGTCAATGTGTTTAGACCTGGAGTGCTGGACATTATTGCAGTAGAGAGCAATGGCACTGTGGTTATCACAATATAGGGGAATATTATTAAAAGCAAAACCGTAGTCTGTAAGCTGTGACCTCATCCAAAGTATCTGAGCACAACATCCAGACATGGGAATGTATTCCGCCTCTGTGGTTGAGATCGCAGTGCTCTTCTGTTTCTTTGAGGACCAGCTGATTAATTTATCTCAAGGAACTGAGCACTTCCTGACGTACTTCTTCGTGTGTCTTGACAACCTGCATGGTCCGCATCTGCATAGGCCGTTAGTGCCATAGCGGTATCTTTTGGATACCAAAGACCCCAATTAATGGTTCCTCTGAGATACCAAAAGACCCGTTTAAGTGCTTCAAGGTGCTTTTTGGTAGGCGATGTCTGATACCTAGCACACATGCATACAGCGAATACAAGGTCGGGTCTGCTGGTAGTGAGGTACATTAAGGAGCCAACCATACTACAAAATCGAGTCTGGTTAACTGGAATCCATAAGGGATCCTCATCCAGTTTAAGTCGATCCACCATGGGTGTATCAACAGGGTGACACGAATCCATCCCAAATTTCTTTAAGATTTCTAGAGCAAATTTTAATTGATTAATAAAAATGCCTCCGGGATTCTAAGAAACTTGTAATCCTAGGAAAAAAGACATTTGTCCCATCATTGACATTTGGAATTTAGAACTCATCTCATTGGAAAATATGTCATACGCTTTGGGGTCGGTCGAGGCAAATATGATATCATCTACATATATTTGAACAAAAAGAATATGTTTGCCTGTTTTCTGAATGAATAATGTCGAGTTAACTGCACCCTTGGAAAACTTGTTGTCTAGAAGAAACCATGACAAGGTGTCATAACACGCCCGAGGAGCCTGCTTTAAACCATACAGAGCCTTCTTCAGACGATAAACATGTGTCGGATGGTCTGGATCAACGAAACCCTCTGGTTGACAAACATAGACTTCTTCCTTCAACTCGTCATTAAGGAATGCTGTCTTGACATCCATTTGATAGATGGTCATATTTTTACTGGAAGCATTAGCAATGAAGATTCGTATAGCCTCGATGCGTGCAACGGGTGTAAAGGATTCCTCAAAGTCAATTCCCTCCTCTTGTCGATATCCCTTTGCCACCAATTTTACCTTGTTTTTCAGAACATCACCGTACTCATCAAGCTTAACTTTGTAAATCTACTTGAGAGCTATAATCATAAGACAGTCTGGATGAGGTACTAACTCCTACACTTGAAGTCGGTCAAATTCGTGAATCTCATCTTGCATGGCTTAAACCCAGCAATCTTCAGTAATGGTAGATTTGAAGTTCTTTGGTTTGACTTTTGACAACACAGAGTTATACAAACACCACAAGGCATCAGTTGCAAGTTGTTTTCTGGTGGATACCGGTCGATAGGGATTGCCAATGACATTATCAAGCGGGTGATCCTTCCTCCATTTCCTGAGATGATGATGTGTTTGAGTAACATAAGTTGAGTCTGCTGAGCTAACATCTCCTGATGATGATGCTTTAGAACAAGGTTCTAGAGCAAACATGTTTATGAAGGGATCGTTGTCAACTTGAGCAAGCAGATTGTCTTCCATGATAGTAAATTCAGCTGCAACACCTTGTTATAAACTTGGAGATTGTAATGCCGAAGATGACGGTAAATGACTTGGAGAAGGTGCATCTTTATCAATAGTAGTAGATGAAGGTGTACCAGCTGAATTAACTGGAACTGGAACTGCTGGAGCAGGAGAAATCGGTCTTTCAACACGAGAAAGTTCTAGTTATTCATCGAACATCGGTTGGAATAAGATCTCCAGATCTTTATTTGTGGGGGGGGTACATAAGGTGCTGCAGGAACCGGATTGAGTACGAGCCCTGAACTTATCTGTCCAGTCGTCAGAAACATAGGAGCGGGTCCTGTACTGAGTTGTACAAGAGCCATTGGCTCAGTCAGCTCATCAAATTGAACTTGTATAGTTTCCATGATGCATCGGGTTCTTTTGTTGTAGATTCTATAACCCTTCCTGCTTGGTGCATAACCAACAAAAATTCCAATATCAGCTGTTGATTGTAATTTTCCAAGATCCTCGCTGTCATTAGTAGGGTAACAAAGAGCACCAAAGACTCAGAAAAAGGTAAGACTAGGCTTCTTATCATGCACTAGCTCATATTGGGTTTTGTTATGACGAGTGTGAATGAGAGATCGGTTTTGGGTGTAACAGGCAGTAGCAACAGCTTCTGCCCATAGAAACATCGAAGCCTTGGAAAATATCAGCATTGTCCTAGCAGCCTCAACAAGAGTACGGTTCCATCTTTTGACAACGCCATTTTGCTGTTGAGTCCTCAGAACTGATGTTTGGTGAAAAATGCTGACACTTTAATAATATCGAGTTAGAACTTGATTGACAAATTCTGTGCCACTATCAGTGCGGATGTATCTGACATTTTTGTTGAGACCGACTTGTATTTGCTTCAAAAACTTAATGACGAACTCTAGGGTTTCATCTTTCGATCTCAAGAACTTAACCCAAGAAAACCGAGAATAATCATCAATGATGACTAAGATGTATTTCTTCCCATTAATTGTTTGCACTCGCATCGGTCCACATAAATCCATATGAAGGGTATTAAGAACTTCCAAGTTGGTGTTTTTAGTTTTGGGTTTATGGGTATGCTTTTTGCTCTTCCCTAGTTGACACGCGGAGCAGAGATGATCTTTCTCAAACTTCAATCTAGGTAAGCCTCTTACTAATTCCTTTCTTGCAAGGTCATTGATGGTACCGAAGTTCAAGTGGTTTAAACGACGATGCCATAACCATGATTTGTTCTTTGAGGCTTTGGACAACAAATAGATTGGGGAGGACTTCATCATGTCTTCATCTGAGATAGTGTACATATTAGAACCACGAGAATCAACACGATTAATTATAGTATTCTTAGAGCTAATACTAGAATCAACATGATTCATGGTTTTTAGACTAGACCAATTGGTCCTAAGGTGTTCTTCTACTTTCTTCTTGTTGACACTCGAAGCCAGTAGGATCTTATTTTTCTTGGTATTGCTAATAGGCTATGATTCGCTAGCATCTGTGCAACTGTTTACTCTTGTAGAAGGAGGCATAGAGACATTAGTCTTCTGAATGTTCAGTTGCTTTACACATTTGTGTGCGTTACTATTTGACGTTTCATATTGGTTCTCAAAAGTAACTTGCTTTTTCCTAGTTAAAGGGGTAGCAACATGCTTTTTATCTCGTTGGTTGAAGTCTTTCGGACAAGTGCCAATTACATATTCCAATAGTTCCTGAGAGTGTTTAGTGTAAAGGCAAGCAGATGCAAGTGATCTATCTAATGGTCTTTCAACCTTAGCTTCCTCTACAATCTCGTGAAGGGTTTCTACACTTTCCTTAAGATGCTTAAGATAATCTAGATGAACTTCCCTATTGTTTCTGTTGCGAGGAGGAATTGGTTCAACATCTATAACATACCTACGTGGTGT
The DNA here is from genome assembly GCA_026074375.1 of Tanacetum coccineum. NCBI lineage: Eukaryota > Viridiplantae > Streptophyta > Magnoliopsida > Asterales > Asteraceae > Tanacetum > Tanacetum coccineum. The sequence continues at coordinate 19,722 of BQNB010028662.1, forward strand.
AAGAACTTTTGGTATTACATGATCCTTAATGACACACTTCATTTTATTATGTATTTGGACCTTTAGATTCTCGTTTTCAGTTAACAGGGCAGTTATCTGTTCTATATGCTTAGCACGCATGATCTTAATAGAATCGTATAATTCCTTGTAATGCTGCTTAACTTTTTCATTCTCTACCCTAAAAAGCTCATTTTGTTCTTGAAGAATGGTGACTTTTTCTATTAATTGAGTGATCTAAAAATCTAAGGCCTTGAAATCAAGAGTACTATCTACTTCACTACGGGTCTCTTTTAATTAAGAGATTTGCATTCTCAATTTTTTGATGGCGTTGTCTTTTTCTTGAATAGAAGCTTTCATTTTTTTGATTACAAAGACTGAGTCTAAATCAGGAGCTTCTCGAGCAGGTAGAGATGTGTTGTTTCTAAAACTTTCTTTAAGGTTTTGATATTTTAACTGCAGATTTAAGTAATTTACCTCAAGATTGGAAAAACATTTTAATAACTCAGTATGATCATCCTTTTGAACCTTAGCCTTTAATTTAGAAAGCTCTGCTTTAAGTTTTAGACAACGTGCTTGAACAACAGTGTGGGCATCATGCATTTTAGTAAATCTAGATACAGTAAGCTCAGAATTCGTTGCCATATAAAACATATCTTTGGACAAGCAATCAACAATTAAATTATCATTTGCAATAAGAAGATTTTTTCGCTCAATCTCATCATACTTTCTAATCACTACATGTTGGTCAACCTCAACTTCTAACTCTTCAAAAATCTCTTTAATTTCTTTGACTTCTTTAGTGAGAGCCTTTTGAACACCCTCAAAATGTTCTTTAAGTGTTTTGAAAAATGGAATGACCTCGATGAGATAACATGCCTTGGTTTGTTCAAAACCCTTTTTTAACACCCCCAAATTATCATGCAACGAAATATACAACATTGGGTGTTAATTCATAGCACAATTACACAAGGATATAGAAAACGACTCAAAAAGAGGCTTTTAAAAACATTGTTCCATTTAAAGAAGTTTCAGAGTAATTCAACATACGTCCCACAGAAACGTTACCAAATTCATAACATAAGTTTTTCCAAAACATGGATAATTAGTTTTATCAAATGGAACAAAATACAAGTTCTTAAAACTTTTAGCGCAGACTCCTCGTATACAGCATCCTTCACCCTTGATTTCCTGAGATAAACATGCTTAAAAAGTCAATAAAATGTTGAGTGAATCCATAGAGTTTGTAAGAGATAAAAGAGAACACAAGTTTGGTTCATCGAGTGGCTTGTTGTAAGGACAAGCCATTAATCTGTTTCTATTGCAAATAAGCTCATGGACACCGAGCCTTGACTTAACGATATCATGTAGAAAAATTCTTGTGATTTTTGTTGCCCCATAACTAGGTATATGGGCTTATACCTCTTAACTTCTAAATATAAATTGTCCATTGACTGGGTGCTGAATGGATTCGTTTTATACCCCCGGAAGGGCTGTCAAAACCCAATAGAATCTATTTTCTTTTACTAGCGCTTACATTATAGGTAATTAACTTTCATGATTGTGGGTCTTTTGCAATAGCTACTCATGTAATTTATTCATATTCGGGTTTCCAGCAAACCATAAAGTTTCTTGTGCTCTAGTTTATAAAACAAGCATGTGTGTATTCCCTCGCGGGGGGTTTTATAAATCAGTTTATAAAAAGTGAAAGGCTGATAGGCTATGAACGCACCGTAAGAGCATTGATCAGAAGTATATAAGTTTGATTATGAGCGAGAGTATCCTAGGCACCTCCTAAAATACGTGACGCGATTTAATACGTAGAAAATAACAATACGTAGAAATTAAACATGTGTTTTTCGATTTTTTCCTATAACTTCATTCCATCACAATACAAACCCACAACTTAATAATTATTTACTTTTACCTTTTCTTCTTTCAACTAACAAAACCCCTTAATTTCAACACACAAATCTTATACAAATTATACAAACCTTTTTACAAATTATTTAAATACTAAACCCCCAACTTAAAATAAAAATCATCAACCTTCACAAACACACTACACCCATATACAAAAATATATTAAGATATAATATATAATATATTATGATAAATATGATGCAATAGAATATAGATAGAGATCAGGATTGTAGTAAGACATGTTATGTGTGTGTGTGTGTGTGTGCTATATACAAGAGATATAGATATATAGAAGTGCCCACCGTTCCCGCATCCCCCCTCTTTACATATATGAGTGAGAGTAGCCTATCACTATATACTAGCTCTAAACCGTGATAGAGAGTGTCCGACTATCTCTCATCTATAGCGCGAGACAACATCGTTAAACTCACAATTGCCATTAAAACCAAACCAACTCAACGATCTAATACTCTCGATTCCCGCGCTCGTCGCGCTACAAAGGCTTCTGGCGATTGCTCACTGCGCTCGGCTACGCTGCGCCTGCGTATACTACAGAACCTCTCAATATGTAGATGTGTATAGGATGTAGAATAGTTAGTTTTATTGCAAAAATTTGGAGTTAAACGTGTGATCCACGTGTGTATATGAGCGCTATAGTCAATTTGCTCAGAAGTGGTGTGTCTGGCGCGCGTTGTGTGTGGCATACTCGCTCTATCTGATAAAATGCGGGAGGGTGCGTGTAAAGAGTTGGTGAGCATCCAACTATCCTATGATGCTAAAAAATGTATCTTTCCAGTCATGTAATTTACTCATAGTCTTCAGGCCAAAAATTTTTAGATAATCATAACGTTTTGCTACTGTTCCCAAAACAGTCCCATTATTTCAACTCAAAACCTTTTTAAACATCATTTTAATTATCTAAGACCTAACCCCATGCCATAACTAATCTAAAACACTCTCAAGAACATTATCACATATATATTCTCAGAACTTAAACATCCATTTTTATGGATTAAAATTAAAGAAAACAAGAAATAAAAAGGTAGAACAAATAAAAGAAAGATTAGGGCTTACAAAAATGAAGATTAAGGCTAGTGAATCAACAAGAACACCCTTCTCTTGTGTTGGCTGAATTCGAACCAAAGAAACACAAGATTAACAATCTTCTAATCTTCTTCTAATGAGGATAATACTCTCCTAACAAAATCCCAATCAAAACCCTCAAGAAAACCCAAGAAAACAAGCCCTAAACACCCTCAAATCTTCAAGAAATTGCACCAAACTTTGCAAGAGGCTTTGGGATGGTGCTATAGTGGATAAAAGAAGTATGAAAATTTTGTAAGGGTGGTGGTGGTGGCAAGGTGGTGTACGGCAGCAAGCAAGAAGAAGGGAAGGAGAGAATTTTTTTTTTGAAAGGGTGATAAGTGAAGGGTTATTTTGCATGTATGGGAAAAAGAAAGTGTGATGATGAGATTGTTATAGAAAAATGAAATGTGGTTAAGTGTGGGAGTAGGGAAGCCGGCTTTAGGGCCTTGGGGGAGGGAATTTTTTTTATGTTATAAGTTTAATTAAAGTGTAAGGTAAAGTATAATTAAGAAATGGTAAAGTTTAAAGGTAAAGACGCGAGTTTTAGCAAGAATTTCCGTAAACGCGAAACACAACGGAAAATGTAAATGATGAAAATTATAATCGTCGAGGGATATTATGAGAATATTAAATCACTTACGATGCGAAGACGGAATAGATTTCTAACTACGGCTTACGCAAAGCTAAAAACGAGAAAATCTTACTAAATCGGGTAAACGTAAAATTTATAACTCGCTTAAAAATGAAAATAGAAATGAAGCTCGGAGTAAATAGTAACCTTAAATATGGAATGTTACATCCTTCCCTCCTTAAGGGAGCGCCATCCCGGTGCTCGGTTCCTCAATCTTGTCTTCTTATTACTCGAGAAAAGATGCGGGTAATTTCTTTTGAAGAAATCTTCTCTCTCCCAAGTGTATTCCGGACCTCGTCTGGAATTCCATCATACTTTGACGATAGGAATTCGACTTTGCTTGAGCTGCTTCACTTCGTGGTCCATGATTTCTACTGGTTCCTCGATAAAGTGTAATTTGTCGTCCAGTTGAATCTCTTCAAGAGGGATAACCAAGTTTTCATCCGCTAGACATTTCTTGAGATTCGAAACATGGAAGGTGTTATGAATTCCACGGAGTTTATCAGGAACTTCCAATTTGTATGCCATAGGACCAATTCTTTCTATGATTTTGAATGGCCCAATGTATCGTGGACTCAGCTTACCACATTTCCCAAAGCGAATTACGCCCTTCCAAGGCGATACCTTTAACATGACCATGTCACCCACTTGAAATTCCATCGGTTTATGTCTAACATCCGCATAACTTTTTTGGCGGCTTCGAGCAGTCAACAACCGATTTTTAATCTGCACTATCTTCTCAGTTGTCTCCCGTATCATTTCTGGACTTGTGAGTTAGCTATCTCCAACCTCACTCCAGCAAACTGGTGATCTACATTTTCGCCCATATAAAGCTTCGAATGGTGCAGCCTTAATGCTCGCATGATAACTGTTATTGTAGGAGAATTCGACTAATGGCAAATGTCGATCCCAACTACTACCAAAATCAATTACGCATGCTCGCAACATGTCCTTCATTATCTGAATAGTCCTCTCGCTTTGACCATCAGTCTCTGGGTGATAAGCAGTGCTCATGTCCAGTTGGGTTCCCATCTCTTCTTGCAGTGATTTCCAAAATCTTGATGTAAACAATCTGTCTCTATCAGAGATAATTGACATAGGCACGCCATGCTTACATATAATTTCTTTTAGGTATAATTGGGCGAGTTTCTCTATGCTGTCAGTCTTCTTCATCGGTAAGAAATGAGCAGATTTGGTTAATCGGTCAACAATAACCGAAATGGAGTCATAACCACTTGGCGTTCTTAGAAGTCCTAAGACAAAATCCATGGTTATTTTCTCCTACTTCCACTCTGGGATTTTAGGTTGTTGCAGTAGACCGGATGGCTTTTGGTGCTCAGCCTTTACCTTGGCATAGGTCAGACATTTACTAACATAGGTGGCGATCTCGGCTTTCATGTTCGGCCACCAGTAGAGTTTCTTTAAGTCTTGATACATCTTGTCTAACCCAGGATGAATGGAATATTTAGATTTGTGCGATTCATGCATGATCAAATCCCGTAATCCTCCAAACATCTTAGTTTATGTTTTACATTGTTTGGATGATTAAATGTTTGGTTATTGATTTGCTTAGGTGTTGAATGTCTTTATATTGGCGAGAACCTCTTTTTCTTCAATATAAGACGCCTTTGAATTTATCAATTTGTTTTGGGTATTTTCATGACACTTTGTGTCTATGTTTTGTTTATTTCATGCATATTAGTTTCTCTATATGGACACCATTGTGTTGTGATGATATCAATTCTCGTTACGCCTCACGTTTCCACCTTGACGGGGTGTGACAGATAACATACCGGAACTTTTTGGTTATGATTTTTAATGTTCTTAAATGTTTAAAGGCTGTTTTTTTGGGATTATTTGTTCAATGGTTACAAAGATCGGTTATTTATCACTTTTTTATGATGAAATGGGAGTTTCACAGGTTTGTGTTATTATGTATCTCAAATGGCTTACAACATTTGAAGATAACTTGTTCATGCTTAGAAACGATGTGACAAAGTCTTGACGAATCTAGCAAAGGTGTGCGATTTCTCTTATGGTGCTCAATGCGTACATTTGCTATCACTTTGGTTATGTGTCTCATAGAATATGAAGATTTTGTCAAGAGGTTGCGATCTACTTATACTTTGGTTTGGTTATGAGTTTGACGTCATGTGGATAGTACAAGATATAAGGCACAAGTTTGGGTTGTTTCTTCAGCATCAAGTTTGTTCTATTTAGTTTTCTTCTTCAGTAATATTTCATAGAGCTACATTCAAGAAATGGTTAAAACATATGGGTTTCAGGGAAGTTAATTGTTAAATGTTTAACCCATTTACATGTACCACACGAGGTGAAAGGTTTTTACTATTGTAAGTCATGATAATAGCTAGTTTAAGTTTCAATGCTCAAGTTCATTTATCTTAGAGCGCGTATATGGAGGGTACTTTGAGTTGTTAAAAGGCTGGATTAGAAGTGTGATAGTGGTTTGTGGTTGTAGAAATCAAAGTTGCATACTTTAGTCCCCTATTTGATTATGACAAAAAGGGGAAGAAGATTTACAAAGAAGATGTGCAACTTACAGATCCTTAGTGGAATTGCATGGATTAAGGGGAGGTATGTTTCATTCATATATATTAACTTGAGGGGAAGTTTATGCTTATTTGGTTTTGTTATTATCAACTAGGGGAAGATTGTTGGGAAATATATTTTGAGTTGATAAGACAAAACAATGAATGAAAAGGAAACAAGAGGAACTTAAATGACAATTCAAGAATTCTACAAGCTGGTGAAGAATATTTTACAAAAGATAAAAGATTCCAAAAGATATGATTCTTGAAGATAAAGATGAAGTTTATTAAAGAATTAAAAGATTTAGTTTTCTTATACAATTATGTTTTCCCTTGTAAATCTAAATGGACTCTACTATAAAGAGATCCCTAGATATAGTTTTATGTGTGTCGAAGATGTAAACACCAAAAAGTGTGTGTGTGTCTAGGCGTCAAGTCCTCTAAGTGGACGCCTAGGGTTTGGTTGGTTTAGCCTCAAGGATCTTTGATTCCTTGTTATAGTTTAGATAACACGTTCTAGAATTGATCATCTAGAATTGGGGCTTGTAGTAGTCATTGTATAAAGATAATGATGAAACCTTGTTAGAATAACATTGATTTGTTCTTATTCCGCTGCATGTTATTATCTTTGTTATTGTTAATCCTAGATTAAATTTCTAATCAAACTGAGCTTAAACGATCGTATGGTTTCCACAAGTGGTATCAGAGCTTTGCTTTGATAAACTTTGATCTAGAATTCATGGAATTTGAATCTGCACATAGTAATACTACTACTAAGCTACCCATACTCAAATTGGTGCAGTAGTGAGATGTGGGTGATAAGAATTAAGCAGTACTTCTAGATACAAGACTATGCTTTATGGGAGGTCCATGGTTGAATGGGTAACTTGGTATCTATACCACAAAACAGCACAAAGAGAATGGTACATTCAATTACGAAGATGTTAGTACCTGTAACCTGCTGAAGAAAAGACCAAGAGAAGATGTATGTGATAGGCTAGAAGCTTGCTTCTCATGCTCTTCCAATGAACATTAACTTAATTGCAGTCAGTACACTGAGCTTAAAAACAATATTTGCTGCTTGCTGTATCTAGTGATGACACTAAATTGTAGTAGGTAAGACAGCACGCAAGAAACATAGACATATGCACTACAACAATACACCAAGTAGCAAATGGTTGACGACTAACTATCTCTTTGACAAATCACAACCACCCAACCCCCCACTCGCACCAACCCTCTAATACATAGCGCACATCCTACCTTCTTGATGTGAATCATCGCACACATGCTCTCTTGCTCTCCAATCTTTACAGGCTCCAGCAGTTTGTTAGTTGGCTTGCAATTTTTTGGGTTTGTGGTCCCATTCGCTCAAGAAGAATTTTAAATTCAAAACATTTGAACAGAGCCTGCCTCCTGAGTGGAATACTATGTTGTTGTGATTTGTAGTCCTTGGCATGAATAAGGCCGAAATTATAACAATGAGCATCGATGATTTATACAATCATAACTTCAGATTGGTTGCAACAAAGTGTAAAGAAAGCTGTTGGTGCAAGTAGTGGTGCTCAAAACTTGGCCTTTATGACTGCTCCAAGCACTAACAGTTTTAATGATGTTAATACTGCTAAACCTGCATATGGAGTATTGTATGTAGCCTAAGTTAACACTGCTAGTCCTCAAGTAGTACTGCTAGCTTCTATGTGATACATGTTGTGTACGCTTTATGAGTAAATTCCAATTAAAAACTTTGAGAATTTTTTTTTGAGGATCCCATAGTTCTATCTCTACACAGGACTAGAGCCAAATTCATGAAGATTGATCTGGAAGCAATATATTTTGATGTGGCAGCTCTTAAGTTAGTATGAGAGCAAAAGAGTTACTATCAGAGGACAGCAAGAGATAATTTTCATATTGCTAATGATACTGCTGGGTATGATAAATCCAAGATAGAGTGTTTCAACTGTCATAAGATGAGACACTTTGCCAGGGAGCGTAAAGCACCAAGGAACAAGGATGGTCAGTTCAGAAATCAAGACAACACTAGGAAGCAAGGAAACAATGAAAGATCACATCTTCAAAGACAATGTTGGCTATAGATGGTGTAGGTTTTGACTGGAGTGACATGGCAGAAGAACAAGTTCAGACAAACATGGCTCTAATGGTTTTTTTCAGGACTCTAAGGTATACAATGATAAAACCTTGCACTAAAACTTGTCTGAAAAACTATGAAACTCTTAAGAAACAGTGTGATGATTTAATTGTTAAGCTTAATCAAACTGAATTTACAGCAGCTACTTATAAAAGAGGTTTAGCAACTGTAGAAGAACAACTTATCACATATAGAAAGAATGAGGTTCTTTTTAGTGAAGAAGTTGCAGTTCTTAAAAGGGAAGTAGCTTGCAAAGACTATGAAATAAATGTGCTTAAAAGTGAGTTTGAAAAAGTTAAGCAAGAAAAAGAGGGCATTGAATTTAAAATTAAGAAATTTGATAATGCCTCAAAGAGCCTACACAATTTGTTAGAGAGTCAGTAAGTAAAAAGGGTTTCGGGTATAATGATGTTCCTCCACCCCATCCTTTAATCTATAATCGACCTAAAAAGCTTGATTTGTCTTATTCTGGTCTTGATGAATTCAAAGACCCTGAATTTAAAAGTTATGGTTCTGAGGATAGTAAGCAAGAGTCTAACATTGTTTGTGATAAAAAATCAGATGCTTCTAAGGAAAATTCTGATGACTCTTTGGTAAAAGAACAAGTATCAGAAGACACAAGTAGCTTTGTTGAGTCTTCACTTAATGTTGATAAAGAAACTATTTTTCATGAAAAACCAGTTAAAAACTAGTTAAAAAGTTAGTTAGGTATGCTGAGATGTATAGATCACAAAGTACTAGGGGGAATCAAAGAAACTAGAATGGACAGAAGTCCAATCAACTAGGAAGTGATTTTGTGATGTATAACAAAGCTTTCTTCATTTGTGGGAGTTTTGATCATGTGCAGGCTCATTGTAAATACCATCAAAGGGAAAGGATGGTATATGGGAATAATTATAACAGGGTGAACTACAACTATACTACTAACATGACTTTTGATGTTAGTACTGCTGAAAGATTTACTACTGCCAATGTACATGTTACCACTGCTAGTGCTTCTATTAGTACTGCTAGTGTGACTCCTAAAGTTAGTACTTCTACTACAAATTTAGTGTACATCAGAAGGAGTGCAGAAAAGAAAAAAGATAAAGGAAAAGCTATTATGAAAGAAGATGAATCCAGTTCAAATAAGGTCAAAGAAGCAACTAAGCAAGAAGGAAATTGGCATGAAGAAGCAATTAGATATGGCAAGAATGGGGTAAGGGGGGGGAAAAAAGCGATTAATGAAGAAGAAAACCAAAGGATTGCTAGGGATGCAAAAATAGCTAAACAATTACAAGAAGAATTTAATAGAGCAAGACAAGAACAAGAAGTTGTAGCTGAAGCTGATCAAGCCCATGATATTGATTGGAGTGATCCTGCTATGCTAAGATATCATGCACTTCAAAATAGATCTTTCTCTGTAGCTGAAGCAAGGAAGAACATGTGCATGTATCTGAAAAATCAGGGAGGATACAAGCAGAGTCATTTCAAGGGAATGAGTTATGAAGACATTAGACCTGTCTTTGAAAAGGTATGGGATCAAGTTAATGCTTTTGTACCTAAGGATTCTGAGCTAGAAAATGAAGTAATGAAGAGACCTAGAATTAATCTTCAACAAGAATCTTCAAAGAAAGTTGAAGAAGAAATAATCCAGCAAGAAGATGTTGTAGCTGAACAAGTTATGATAGAAAGCTCTAAGAAAGCTGGAGGAAGATTGAAAAGAAAGGTTTCAAATGCTAGAAAGGACAAGAATAAAAGACAAAAGATGCAGGATGATCCAAAAAAACTTACACTTAAGGAGTATGTGGAAGTTATTTCTGATTCAGAAGAAGTAATTAGTGTAATCCCATTGGCTGTTAAATCTCCAATAGTTAGTTGGAAATCTTATTGCAAAAGAGATGTGGGATACTAGAAGAAGATACACAAGGCAGATGGAAGCTACAAGACTTATATATTCTTTAGTGAGATGCTAAATGATTTTGATATAGAAGATTTGATTATGTTGTATAGACTTTTGAATGAGAAGTATGCATCTACAAGACTAGGTTTTGATGATCTAATGCTCTGGGAGATCTGAAGATTATGTTTGAACTAGATAGTGATGATGAAGTCTGGAAAAATCATCAACATCAAGAGTTAATAGAATGGAAACTTTATGATTCTTGTGGAGTTCACTCTTTGATGCTAGGAGAAGTAAGCATTCATATGCTACTTGAGAAGAGGTATCCACTTCTACAGGATACACTTACAAGAATGCTTCAATGGAAACTTCATGTGAATAATGATGCCACTGAGATGGCATATGAACTTTTAAGGTTTATAAGGTCTCAACTTCAGAAGTAGAAGAATGTTTGAAAGAATCCTCTCAGAAAGGTTTAATTTAAGAAACTTGATGATTTGAAGGTAAATCACAAGTTTAGGGGGATTGTGGGAATAAACTCATTAGAACTTAGTACTGCTAAAGTCAAAGCGAATAGTATTGCTTAAGTCATAAACTAGCAGTATAAACCATTAGTACTCAAGAAGAAGGTTATTGTTAGTATTCGCTAAAGGTATAAGTTAGTACTGATAGTACTAAACTTAACACTGCTGAAGGGATTTATACTGCTGATAAAGACTGAAGACTGCATGAAGATAAAGATGTGTTAAGAGGTGTAAAGACGTGTTAAAAGATATGTATTAGTTATCTTGTGTATTACTATATAGTTCTTAAAAGATATGCATATAAGCTTAATGTTTTAGAAGATTCATAGTTATCTTGTAAAGGACTCCTTGGTGTATAAAAGGAGATCCTAGGTTATGGTTTAGTAACACATCAATCAGTCTTTCTTTGTAGCTTCAAGGTTGTAAACCCTATACTAAGACAAATGTACCGTGATTATTCACATAATAAATATGAAGTTTTGGTTTTATATTCCTTTGTTCAAATCAATCTACCTAGCATCACGTTTACTATTACATTGATAGTCTTCTAAGTACTAAAGAGTATATTCCCCGCATACTCTAAGTATCAACAAACTTTTTAACATAGTTTCTTGAATCTATACAATACACCTAACCCTTTTTACAAAGGTTGCAAGATCTAGTTGGATCAACAGTCTTGTTTGTAAATTATATCTCGACCTTTTCTTTTAACGCTTTCATTCCAAAAATTCTTCATGAATTTTTTTTTCTTCTGTTTAAAATACCCTATTTTCAAAGACGTAACTTTCTTCAACATTGACTTCTTAATGGTTGATGGTAGACAGAAAGATTGGCCTTTATACATAAAAAAAAAAAAAAAAAATTATAAAAAAAAATAAATAAAAAAAAAAGAAAAAGAAAAAAAAAAAAAAAAAAAAAAAAAAAAAAAAAAAAAAAAAAAAAAAAAAAAAAAAAAAAAAAAAAGAAGTTCCGTTTTCAAATTTTTCCTTCCTTAATGTTACGGTCAGTGATAAAATATTCTTATTTTTCCTCAATCTTTTATTCTCTTTCTGTTAATTCAAACTTGGCCTGTCTTTCATACAGTTCAACTTGTTCCTTATATGTCGCAAGTTCAGCATTCAATGATTTATCAACAACATTTATTTGTGTAGTCACAGAGACACATTTGGCAGATTGTTCATGCATATCATTTAATATCATCATGTATGCATCATTTGGTACAGAAGATACATTACTTTATACAACTGGCACTGCGTTGTCCTTTACATATTGATCATACAGAATCATATTACTATCACTCGTATAATCAGCATGTTAGTTAACAACGTAGTTTGGTTGTACATCGTCATGCATCTCGTGTACTTTATGATGTTTACAAACAGCATCCTGACAGTTGTCATGATCTGGTAACCTTCAGATAGGAATGTACCGAATTCATAAGACGCACTGACTTCATTATAGACAGGATCTGCCGATGATAGACTTACCATGAACATAGTCTGTGCTGTGGGAGCCTCATCAACATCAGAGTCAAAAGCATCACAGTCATCAGCTTGAAACACATTATCCACATTGAGTGCTAAGTCCTGAACTGGTTGCTCATCCACATCTTCATCAACAACATTGTCTTGTCCACCTGCAATGAACATCAACTACTCTTCATCCAATGTCACCCCATTCTCCTAAGCTTGCATTAGCAACATCTTGTCTTTGAAGTATTCTGAGTTCTGTGGTCGCTTGGGCTAAGTGCAGTTCCTGGCTATGTGTCCTATACCGTTCAGTTGTAGCACTTAATCTGCCTTGCTTGACCTGGATTTGCATTCCCAACTCTGTTTTGAGCTCCCCCATAACCAGCTGCACCTGTACCCCGTGCATTATTCCCTTGACCTCTATTCTGTCGACCCTGAACATTCTGAACAACAACCCTGTCGTCTTAAACTGTGGCTTGGTTCCTTGTATTTGATGAATTTCTGAGTTGATTGTTTGTTTGAGGAAGGAATGTTTGTTATGATTGGGTGAGTAGGGAAAGTGTATTGGTTAAGTTCTTAATTAATTTGTCTGTTGGAGAGAGTCCTGAATCAAGTTGAGTGTTGTCAGCAAAGTGTGGTTGAACATATATGGATGGTGGAGTTGTAGAGGATTGGGAATAGTGCTGGTGATGTGAAACTTTGGACATCAATGCGAGAGGATCAACAGTGTGTTGAGTGAATCGATCCAACATCATTTTGTTCTCATTAGCATGTGCCTCGTGCTGCTTCAGATAAGCATACAGCTGATCATAGTTGGAGTCCCTCAAACCTCTGTTTAGTTTCACTGCTGTTACAAATCTACCCTATTCAGGCAACATGTTATTAACAAACTTTGAATTCAGCTGCATTTTGGACATGGCCATCTTGATGTTTCGCATGTCATTGATGAGTTTGGCATACCAGACATAGTAGTCGTGAATAGTTTCTCCTTTGTTCTGACAGAAGTGTTCAAAGTCATCATACAGTTATGATTCACGGTATTCTTTTGTTAATTCCGAACCTTCCAGGAGCATCTTCACATTATCCTATATGTCCTTTGCATCAGTGTAATGATTGATAAGAGTGTAGATGTCTTTTGGCAACCCTTAAAGTAGGATGTTTGTTGCCCGAATGTCAACGTTATACCTATCCTTATCTTCAAGTGAAAGGTCAGAATAGACACGGGGTCATTCTGGACCTAGATGTAGTGCTCCTTCATTCCCTTTAACAAGTGTTTCCTGAAATATCCCCATCTGAAATGGTCCTTCATCAATAGACTTTTGGATGTTCACCCCATTTTCTTTTCCCTGACAATACAGATGAATACGTTGTTGCCATGATGCAAAGTGATTCCTGTCAAGCATAGGTGGCCGAGTATCGGAATCGGCACATTGGATATCTTCCGAGAGATTAGCCATCTAAATGGATTGTGAAATGATTTAAGTAGATCGAACAATGATTAGTGATTGTATGTTAAAAGTGGTGATTGATTGTATGAAATAATGAATTATGGTTCAAGTTAGTTAGGATTACAGGTTGAAATTGGTCAATAAAAAATTGGTCTAGAAATCCAAGAGTCCACAACTCGCAGCCCTGTAACTCGCTGGAAGAGACTTGATAACTCGCTATCAAGAATAAAAAAGGACAGAGTTCCTATTCATAAGTCGCTAGAAAATTGTCTTCAATTAACCTGTAACTCGCTGGAAGAGACTTGACAACTCGCTAGCAAGAAATTAAATGTACAGAGTTCCTGTTCACAAGTCGCTAGAAAATAGTCTTCAATTAACCTGTAACTCGCTACCTGTAACTTGCTACCTGTAACTCGCTGGCCTTAACTCGCTATGAAGAAGCCTTGATAACTCGCTAACAAGAAATTAAATGGACAGAGTTCCTGTTCACAAGTCGCTAGATAACTGTCTTCAATTAACCTGCAACTCGCTACCGCTGGCCTCAACTCGCTACCTGCAATAAAAGTAAACTCGCTGACAGAGTAGACCAACAACTCTCTGACACAGTACCTTAACTTGCTACTTTGAAATCACTCAGAACCTTAACTCGCTGACTAGAAAAAACGTGGTTTTTCGACTAAAAATCACCCTTTTAAACGATTTTGCTTGGTTTCTTTTGCACAACTTGGTACTAGAAGGCTATAGCAACTATAAAAATATGAACTTTAACATCACAAACGTCAAGATCAAAGAAAACCAAGAACAAGAATATAAACCTTCAAAAAACCAAACTTTTGATCTAAACTAACCAAGAAAACGCACACACAATCTAGCTAATCATCCCATGTGCTCTGATACCAATTGTAGGGTATTATAAATCATAACATAATGGAAGATAGATGGAGTAGCCAAATCTAGAGAGAGAAAGTGAGAGAGAACTTTCTAGAGTGAGAAAATGAGCATATATTTCGTAAATGACTAACCCATCTCTTCCAAGGCTTGGAAGAGGCTTATATGGGTGCTACAAAATCAGCTAAATGGCCTTGGGAGAGGGCTTACACAATGGGTTCAATACCCAGCCCATTCCCGAATGTTATACATTAAACGCTTAACTACGAGCTACAATAAATGGTAAAATACATGGGTGACCGAGTCTTTTTCTAATATTTAACAAATTCAACACAACCTTAAAATGAAATTGAAATTTTATTAATTATAAAAGAGATTACACCATTTTAAAAGGAAATTACAATAAGGAGAATACAATAAGCAGTAAAATAAGCTATGAACTACACTAAAGCTAGATGATATCACTCCTTGTGTGACTCCCTCTATTTATAGCTGATGAGAGAAGCTTCTAGGTGAGGAGGAGCGTCTTTAACTTCTAATCACAGCCTTTAGATCAAATCCAATCATCCAATCCATCTTCTTAGCCCTTGGATTCTCTTACACGTATTTGCTCCAATCACAGCCCTCAGGATTGCCAACGTGGCTTAAGTTGAGTCAAATGTATCAGGCTTTGGCCTTCTAAAAGCTGGAAACGGGCGTGGAGAGTGATTTTAGCCTTTCATTTACTCGTTGCAGTGTAAAAATGAGGGAGAAGAGTGAATAGTGATTTTGACCGCGAGTTTTAAAAACTTGACTTTGCATCTGGGTTTTGGGCTTTTATCAATTGGGCTTGGACCAGTTTTGGACTAGACTAAGGTTTGGACTTAGGGCTAAAGTTAGTATAGTATAAGCATTAATGGGCTGACCCGACCCATAAAATGGGTACGGGTTGGCCCAGTAAAGATGAATACATCCTCAGCTTCGTTTTCTCATGCTCTTCCAATCTCGTGCTCAGGGACTTTTCACGACTTTGTCTTGATCTTGAATATTAAGCACTCTTGATCGAAACGAACCCGTAAATACCCGTTTTTGCTTAGTTTTCAATCCTTTGTACCTGCAAGACATAAAAAGACAAACCAAACATATTTGCAATAATATTAAGCATATTTCATGTTTTTAGTCCAATTAATAGTGTTTTCCGGGTTATAAATGATGTGTGTTTTGAGTATACCCTTTCGCAACCAAACGAGCTTTGTATCATTCAACATTTCCATTTGGGTCAAGTTTGGTCTTATAGACCCATTTGCATCGAACGGGTTTTGCACCCTTTGGTAATTCAGCAAGTTCCCAAACGTTGTTTCTGCTCATTGAATTCATCTCTTCTTCCATTGCTTCCCTCCAATGAGCTGATTGGTCACAAGTAATGGCATCCTCAAAGGATTCAGGGTCATTGCATTTCCCTAAGTCAAAATCGGCCTCATTTAAATAGGTATATTAATCGTCAAAGTTTGTGGGCTGCCTATTTCGTTGCAACCTGCGCAACGGCTGTTGAGTTTCTTGTGGTTCAACATTAATTTCAGGGTTAGGTTCATTTTCCTCGACATTATTTGGATGATCTTGAGCAAGTAAGTAATCATTCGAGGTGTCAAGTGGCGTGCTAATCAGGATGGCATGAATTATAGGTGTCTCATCCCGAGCCTCTTGTAGTTTAGTTCTTATAAATGAACTGCTCCTACTATTGTTAGCAGTTTCAAGAAACTCTGCATGACGTGTCTCGACAATTCTAGTACTATAAGATGGGCAATAAAATCGGTAACCCTTTGATCATTCTGGGTACCCGATGAAAAAGCAACTAATGGTTTTTAAGTCTAGTTTTCGTGATTGAGGATTGTATAACTTAGCTTCGGCTGGACATCCCCAAACCCGAAAATATCATAACCTGGGTTTCCTTCCTGTCCAAATTTCATATGGTGTTTTTGGAATAGATTTTGAGGGAACTTTGTTAAGGATGTGGACAACCTTTTTCAATGCCTCAGTCCAAAGAAATTTAGGAAGGTTTGAATTTGCTAACATACTACGAACCATGTCCATAAGGGTGCGATTTCTCCTCTCAGCTACACCATTTTGCTGAGGGGTACCCGACATGGTATATTGGTTAATAATCCCATGATCTTTACAAAAGTCAAAGAAAGATCCGGGAGCTTGACCAACATCCGTATGTCTACCATAATATTCACATCCCCTATCTGATCTCACCACTTTAATTTTACGGTCAAGTTGGTTTTCAACTTACGCTTTAAAAGTTTTAAACATATCAAGTGATTTAGATTTTTCATTAATTAAGAACAAGTACATGTAATGTGAGTAATCGTCAATGAAGGTAATGAATGCTTTATGACCACCAATGCCCGAAGGAAAAGGTCCACATATGTCGGTATGGATTAGTTCTAATAATCCGGTACTTTGTGTGACATCTTTCTTATTTCCTTTGGTCATTTTTCCCTTTATGCATTCTACACATTTTTCAAAATCTGAGAAATCAAGATTAGGTAGAACTTCATCTTTCACAAGTCTAGTCATTCTGTCTCGTGATATATGGCCTAAACGTTGGTGCCATAATTTTGATGAGATTTTCGGATCTTGTTTTCTCTTATTTTGATTCACATTCTCATTAACGTTAAATGATAATAAAGATTCCAAAAAATAATTATCTAAACATAATTTAAAGGACAAAAGCTCTTTATAGAACACTTTCTCTTTAAAGAACAAATGGCTCAATCCTCACCATTCAATATTTTTAGATCTAATGGTATAGATAAATTCTTATTTAAAAGTAATAAAACATGGAAGGGCATTTTTGTAATTTTCCCACTCCACCTAACATCCCACCACTCCACCTTCACACACTCACACTCACATACATTTACACACACTCTCTCTTACCATTTTACACACACAATCTCTCTCACCCAAAACACACAAACCACCATAAACCATCATGGATCCTCCATATCATCGTCGATCTGGTGTTGGTCCACTGCCGATCTGTCATTCCGATGTCGATTCGCCGTCCGTCATCAGTCCGCCGTCGATGCCTCGTCCGTCGTCCACCGTTGATCTAAAAGTTGGCTAAAAAACAGTTAACTTAACAAAACTTGAGAAAGAATATAGGTTATTGAATCTAATTTGATTATTTTCATTTTATTTTATTGAAACATATAATTAGAATATAATTACTGTTATTAACATTTTATAAGTGTTTATGAAAAAACTTTGTTTGATTTTTAATTTAAAAATGAACATTTTTGCTCTTGTGATTCTTGTTGGTGATGCTAAGCAGTTTTTTACGTGTGTTTCCATAAATTATTGATGACTAACGGAGTATTAACACATGTGAATGTAATTACAATTGATATTTTGATATATAATCAGTAGATGTTGCTTATTTTGGTGCTTATGTAGGTTTTTTAGGTTTTGTTGCTTATTTTTTATATTATTGATAGATGTTCTTACTTTGTTGCTTATTTTGGGCATAAGTAGTAATTGTTGCTTATTTATGTTTTTAGCTTTTTGTTGCTTATGTTGGTAGGTTGTTGTTATGATTTTTGATGCACACCATGTGTTTGATGAAATGCCACCGTGATAATCACACGTGATTTAGCCTACGATTACAACCCCTATGATTTGTGAATATTAATTGATAATGTGTTACGTTACTCAACATTTGAATTCGTTATCATCGAATGTTAATGTATGATTAGGTTTTAGGTACTTTATGTACATACTACTGATGATTATTGATTGATATGAATGTGTGGATCTTAGGTTTTTTTGTTTTAAAAAATGATAAATGAAAAAAAGACAAGTTCAAGTCATAAGCCTTCTGCGTTGCTTTGTATGTTGTATTTTTACGCAGGTTGATATGCAAATCACATGTGATTTACCAATAAATCACATGTGATTTACCTCAAATCATATGTGATTTACTTCAGATCACATGTGATTTTACCTTAAATTATTTTTAATTTATGTATGTTTTTAGAGTGCTTCACGTGGAAAGATATTTGGGTGAAGCGTCTGAAGTTCGAGTACGCCACAACAATATCGTTAGACAAGTTGAATGTGCATGCATAGAGGATGTTTGAATTGGCTAAGCATCTTGAGAATTAGGTTGATGATGATGTAACGCAATTAGTTAGAGTTTGATGTAATTGTTAAAAGCATGTATATGGTAGTTTGGATTTCCTTTTGTGAAGTATGTGTTATTTTCAGACAATTATGTAATAGAAGTAGTCTAAATGTGCTTTGGAGTATGTATGTGTTTGAAAACAAGTATCGAAATATGTGTATTATGAATTAGTGTAATTAACAAGTCTTCTGATAATTGCTTTAGTATCACACTTACTCAGGTAAAATAAATGCTTTTTAGGTAAATCACATGTGATTTACACACGAATCACATGTGACTTGCATGCGACTTATACTTGATTTGAAAACATATGTCTTACAAATCACATGTTTTGTTTTTGTACATTATGTTGAGTACTCTCTTGTGTCTTACATTCAATCATAGTACAAATAACATTGTTAAGCATTCTGTAAAAAGTTTTGTATTCAATAAAATGACAATTCCATAAATTCAATAAACAATATTGCTGAAATTTTAAAGAAAATGAAAAATACATTCAAATCAAAAGTTTTCAAGCCTCAATCAGTGTCATATTTCTCTTTGCCTATCGATTAGCGAAACTTATTTTTATATGTGCCTTAGTCTTCTCTCCACAATGTCCACATTTCTTTTTGGCTACACCTTTACTTGAAGTGCTTTCTCTCTTCAATTCATTCTATCTTGTCCTTTCGTTCGACATTTGTTTCAAGCGCTTGAGAGATTTTTAGTTATAGTTTCTTCCATTCATTCTATATGATCTTGTACATGGAACACATGTGATTTTACATGAATCACATGTGATTTACATATGAATCACATGTGATTCTAATAAAAGAATCTAAGAGCAATTTATAGTTCCTACTTTCAAGTAACATACATTATAATCTACCACTGTTTTCGGTACTATTTCGCTATCATCCGCTTGTTGTTTTCCATTTTTGCTAAAAAGGGTTCTATAAATAAGAACATTCTTGTCTCTAACTATGACAATATTACAACCTTCATTTATTTTTAAATATTACATTGTACATGACCAACATCTTTCAATTTTTTTTTGAAAAAGCGAAAATGTTGTCCTAGTATACACTCTTGTAGCATGTGATTTACTAATTTTTTTTATCAAAAATTAAATCATATATGATTCAGTTTATAACAACAAAGAATGAATCACATGTGATTTATATTTTCCATAATAAAACACAACAAAACAGAATCACGTGTGATTTACTTCTTTCTAGATCAAAACTCAATCGAATTTGATTCAGTTTACAACAACAAAGAGCAAATCACACGTGATTTACGTTTTTTCATAACAACACACTACAACAACATAATCATGTATGATTTTTCGTGCAATTTTTTCTACAACAACTTCTAGATCTGCAACTTTTGGCAAATCATCTTCTAGATGGTTCAAGCACATTCTCCAATTCAACATAATTACGTGTGATTTACTTCTTTCTAGATCAAAACAGAATCACACGTGATTCAGTTTATAACAGCAAAAAGTAAATCACACATTCTTTACATTTTTCCATAACAAAAAAAAAACAGAAGCACACGTGATTTACCTGTAATTACTTGTACATCATCTTCTAGATCTGAAATTTGTGGTTCATCATCTTATGGTTCAATAACCACTAGTTCTTTCAAGTTTTGTTCAATTCACTGATTTTATCCATTTTTATATCAACGACAAACGGCGGAACGATGGCGGGCGACGGATCAATGGCGGAACGATGGCGGATCCACAGTGAATCAACTTCAGATCGACAGTGATATGAAGGATTGATTGCAACGACGGTTTATGGTGGTTTGTGTGTGCTTTTGTTGTGTTTTTTCGGTGGTGTATGCGTGTGTTTTTTATGAGAGAGAGTTTTCCGGTGGTGGTTAGTGTGTGTGTGTGTTTTTTTTATGAGAGAGAAAGTGTAGTTATGAAATGAAGGGTAATTGATATTTTTAAGGGTTTAAATATGGTTGGGGGTTTTGATTACACCCATTGGATCATAATGAAATCAACGGACAAAATCACCCAATTTGTTTTTTAAAGAATACATGTTCTATGGGGATCTCACCTTATATATATATATATATATATATATATATATATATATATATATATATATATATATATAATATATATTATATATATTATTATATATATATATATGTTGTTATGACAATTATTTCCATCAAATATCTGTGGGTGAATTGGTACTTAGGGTAGATTATGTCATTAAGACATAGTTAAGGATCCAAATGGTCAAGGCCACATAATTAAAGGGATTATTCTAACAATTATTACATTACAACTAGCTAAAAACACAATTAATATGTTGCTATGGTTTCATTTTCACCCTTGTTTTCAAGTAACAAAAACAATATGCATGTGGATGTAAATGTTTTATGTATTGTCAATATTTATTCTAAAACCAATTCAAGTGAATTATTTGATTTGCTAAGATTTAATAGGAAATGTACTCTGATTTTTACTATACTTACTACTGTAAGTTTTTTTTTTGAAGAAAACTTACTACTGTAAGTTAGTATGCTTTTTATGTTGTGAATAAAAATATATAATCTATTGTTATATTAGTCGTATCATTGTCATGTCTAAATAAAATTCTTGTGGGAATGCAGATGGGTGCTACTATTTGTACCCCCGGCCTATTAAAAAGTACGAAGGATTCCTTTTGTACCCCATTTTTACAGTATAACGCAGTTTTATATCAGGTTATGTTTCGTATTTTTTGACAGTTTCATGCTTTTGACTTGTTAAACTTTATAATTTTTATTCCGCACTTTCAGTTTCACAGTTTTATAATATAAACAAGATTATAAAAATTTTAAAAAATAATAAAAAAATAAAAAACACCGGAAAAACAGGGGGTATAAATGGCGTTTTAGGGGGTACAAATAACATGAGCCAATGTAGATATGGCAGGCCCTTCTTACACGGCTCATGCAAGAATTATGCACAAATTAAAAAGTCCATAATCAAAAAACAGAAGGCCACTCTGAATTGTTTGACTTCGCATACATGACTAGTCTTAAAGACTTCGAAACCCACCTTGGTGACGCCATACTTGCACCCCAATTACGGGGTGGGGTGACAAGTATGGCGTTGGCTGGTACACCAAGGTAGGTTTCGAAGTCTCTAGGAGGGTTTTTTTTCCCGTACCCACCCCAACCCCCACCCACGATGCGTGAGTAGAAGGCCGATGTTTATGATGGGGTAATTTAAGCCATAATAGTTGTTTTTATTTTCACGTGACGTAGTAGTTGTGTTCATGTATGGTATGTTTAGTTTAACTGTTGTAGAAGCTTTATATAATATATGTTTGTTCTTAAGATACCATGTTCTGCCTAAAAACTTCAAATGATTTGTTAAAAAGAAGGAACGCAAGCCACTCGAATTCAGCCGTGGATTCAAGAATAATCTGAGATAGGTGTAGCACAAAATAATGCGCGACTCTTTTTCAGTTCTCTTGAAACTTTATACATGTCTAAAGTTTGTGAACATGTTTGAAAATCCATAGTAATTTGTTTTAACTATTTGGTGAATAGATTTGGCCATATATGTGTCTTGTACGTAGTTTTGTTTCATAAATGCTATAACTTTTTTTGTTTGTGTAAAATGCCATTTCCTTACTATCGCAATATCTTGTTTTTATACTATAAGCTATGCTTAAACTAATATTAGTCGGATTAAAGGCTACATTTTTTAGCAAGCCTTTAGCCCAAACATCTTGATTTTTAGAATAGTGAATTGTATGTATCGGTTTATGACTTTAAGATAGATACTTTTAAAGGAAGAATGTTTTGAAAAAAATCAGCTATTTTGCTGTAGCACAACCCTGAAACAATTAATGTTCAACAACAAGATAAGAAGAGTTTACATAGACTTAAAAATCTGATTTCAACCACTATACAACGATACAAAGCAAACCATATTTTTGAGTTAATTTTGCTACGGTTCGTCTGACTTTGACTATCTGAAATTTAAGAAGACTAACAAATGGTTCGAAGCCAAGGTAGGTTTCAGACAATTACTTCACTCAACTCTCTCAACTTAGTTCACTCATCTTTACTTCACCTATTTCACTCAACCAACACTCCCAACTATTTTATTAGATCACTCCCGGTTTGTATCACTTGTGGCTCAACACCCTATCCCTTCAAACCTCGGTTGTCGTTGTTGGAAAATTTGATTGGCAAAGTGATTTTTGACCAACTTTGGACACAATTATTTATATATATGTGTTATATATATAAGTAATAATTTGTAAGTTCGCGTTCTCCTTGAAGAGAGCTTCGCAATGAACCTATACGTGTCCAAAATGAAGTTGATGTGAATGAGATATCGCGTCTCAAAGTTAGGCATTCGATACCATACTTAAAGAAGGAAATTGTTTATTTTCTATCCCACATCGGTGGGATGGGTAAACTTGAGAACACTCTATTATGTATAAATAAAGGCTCTAATTCCCTAGGTTTGACACATCAAATCAATAACTATTATTGATTTCCAACATATATGGAGTACGCATTTGAAAATGTGATATTCTAGGCAGTTTGTTAAGTCCAGCATCACTGTCAGCTGTTGCCTTGCCTTAGAAATAAATGGCGAATCGGAAAGTGTGTCAAACACGTGTCTCGGCTCTTTAGTGTGATGCTTTGGAAATAGATGGCGAATCAGTTTTAAGGAAAGTATGCCAAACACGTGCCTCGGCTCTTTAGTACACGTGTCTCGACTCTTGAGTATTTGCTTGCTGGTAATCTTGTAAGTCTTTTTATTTTTTATTGTTTTATTTAATTATCGTTTATAAGAGTGTCGGTATTTATTTTCTATTATTCATTTGGCCGGCTAAGACGATATTTGAGTATCCTTCTCTAAAGCTAATTTGACGGCTAAGACAACATTGTCATCGCCTTTTATTTATTTATTTAACATTAAAAAAACTATAGATTTGATCCCTCTTCCATCAGCTGACCCTTTATGCCTTGCTATTTCACAAGTTGATAAACTAATGAACGTTATAAGTGTTCTTTGGCCGTCATCAGAATTGCATAGGACTATTGCTTCATAGACACCAACAACATCTTCTTCCATGGCCTCAAAGTCAAGGATGATCGAGGTTTAGGGTTCGACAAATATTTTTTTTAAGTAGGTTAAACGGTGGTGACTAGAGTTTGACGGGGTGGTTTAAGGGAGGCGGCCCAACGTAGCCACCTAGGTAGGTCTGAGGATCAGACCCGCTCCGATACCATGTTAGACAATGAAAACCCCGTAGGTTTATTATTTATTATTGAACATAATATATAAGAGATTACATGAATGAAACCCTAACGGACCCTAAGCCCACAAACCGGGCTTGGGCCTATTTATCCACTAATAAATTCTGCTTATATGAATTAGTTAGTTTTGACTCTACTTATGCTTTATTAATACCGAGGTTTTGAAAACCGAACCGGTCGTCCTATTTACATCATGTAAGATATATATGATAATACCTGTTGCCAAATGCTACTTTTTTGCTACATGAAGAGACTGAACCATCCGAACCAAATTTTTTTTGCTGGAAGATACAATATTAGTCAAAATGAGGTTTCAACAAACACAACTTAACTTGTTTTGTAAACTTCAAAAGGTTGTTAGATTCGAGTTGTTTATATGGACAAACCCACTCATGTTTGTTTAGTAGGGTTCCCAGAACAGGGTATTGATAATAAATGAGTATCGAATCTCACTTGAAGTCGTGTTATCACTTTCTAAACAAAACTAATCGATCATATTGTATGGGTTACACGAATATCTCCTTGGTAACCGTGTCAAAAGGGTCGAGGCGGGTTTACCCCAAACATTTTTTGTATAAAATGATCTAGGGGGTTTAATTTTTTTTTTTTTAAATTTTTAGCTTACACCGGCGACTTTTGACCCGTTTCTTTTTAAGCTATTCTTTTAACCGCTTGACCTTCTTTAGAGTTAAAACATAACCCAAATGGACCCGTTTATTATTAAGTGAGTTGAGTTACCATTATTGTTTTTTCAGGAAACGTGTTCTTTACAGAGTGATCAAATAAAGATATTGCAAGAGAAACTTGTTGCTGCAGAGAATAAACTAGCAGTATTTCTGATTATATAACATAACATTATGTTATTTGGGTTAGCTATGTAACACCCCCATTTTTACAATATAGCAGCGGAAGCTAATCTGGGGTATTACTTTATAGTACAAGAGTCACAATCACAAAAAACGACTTAAAAGAGACGGGTCTATAACATATATCTAAAACTTTTAATTATCATGGGTCATTGTATTGATCGATAGTTGTTGCCAAAAGAGATTGTCCAAAAAATCCTACAACATAAAAGTTTGAATGATCGCGCAGTGCTACAGCCATTCTTCAAGTCCAAGTCACTCCGCGCATATGGATTGCTTTCGTACGCCGATGAGATAACATGCTAAAAAGTCAACAGCGCAAAGGTTGAAGTGAAAGATCATCAGGTTTATAATTAAAACAGTTTGAATAACATCGTTCAAAAGTGTAATAATAGATTAGCGAGGCACAATTATAATGAAAACGCAAATTATCGTCATGTATTAGTTACATCACATGAATTATTGCATTATTCCATTTATTTCAATCTAAGCTCATAGCACTCAAACAATGACTGTTGTAGATGTACCCAATGTGGTGGTGTATAAAAGGATACTGGCCCCCTTAGTAAGGTACTTGCCATATACCTATTTGTCCTTCAAATATAGTGCGTTCGGTTGCTTATCACTAGCATAAGCGCCGACAAACGGTTTGTCAATTCCGATAGTAACTATCCACAATCATTTACGTTTACATCAACCAGTACGTTCGATCAAGTAATAAATGGTCCATGATGGACGTGGGTTTGGGACTTTGTGGCATACAAAGAGGGACTGTAGATATCAGTTCAACTAATATATTCAGATAACATACATTTAGAGAAAACAACTTGAGTATTCACAGGGTTGTAAGCCATGTATCCCCTCACGGATTTTATGAAAGAGATGAAAAGTGAGGCTATGAACTCCACCTAAAGGAACACATACAGCTATGGGATCTGATTTGTTTGAAAAGTAAAATACGGCTTCAATACCAAGATGAGGGTACTTATGGTCAAGTCTTAGTTTTTGATTGAGCTCCTAGAACTTTAAGAAGAGAGTCTAGATAATTTCGATTAATGATATTTGATTGAATAATTATGGATATAGAGTATCTTTCTTCGGGCAATCATAATTCAGAGGCCACACAATATTGTTTGAGGAGTCAGGGCACTTTAAATCGTAAACCCAGCAAACTCGTCAAAACAAATACCCAAATGGTACCCCTCACATGAATTTCCCTAGTAATGAGATACAATAAGGTTTTATTATTTATAAGATTATATTATTTTTCATAAAATATCAAATTTACACTTTATACCCTTAACTTATGAATATTTGCAAAACTAGTCCTTTTAATATAATAAGCATATAATAAGTAATCATTTAACTTTAGAACTTGGCAAAACTTACCCTTGAAGTTATAAGTTTCATAAAATGTCATTTTTAGCCCTTGTACTTAGTTATTTCCAAAATTTACAACTTTTACCCTTTTGCATGAAAATAATTACAAATTAGGTCCTAATTTACATGCAAGCTATATTTAACATTCCAAATGATATTTGAAGGTTATAGCTTATTAATATAAGTTAAAATAAGATGTTTTAACTTAACGAAATTTTAAATTAACGATTCGTTAAGCCAGAAATCGAAACGGGTCGAATTAGGGTTTTTAATAAAAAAGCTCTTAGGTTTTTATTTCAAATTCTTTCAAAAACCAATAAAGTTGTTAAATTAACATTATATATGATAGATTATAACAAGATTTAAGCATTATAACTTTAAGATTTAAGAAAAACATGATTTTAGGGTTTCGATTTGGATCAAAATGGCAAAACGCCTAGAATTTTTGCTTAGATTCTTTTAGCAAGTGTTCATGCATGATCATATGGATAATATATGAAGGTAGGAGCAGGTATGATCATAATATACCTGGGTTTGAAGGATCAAAAATGGAGGAAATGGGTCAATTCAGGTAGAATTTCACTCGTACGCCTTTGTCTTTGATCTTGGGGCTTCAAATCTTCAAAGATTCACTTGTTTCTTGTTCTTAGATGTTCTTAGGATCTTCTTGAGCAGAGAATTGTTGCTCAAATGGGTTATAGAAAGAAGAAGTGTGGGATGAATTGAAATGAAGTGTTTTGGTTCTTATTTATACACGAATGGACCTTGGAGGCTAAAGGTTCTTCATGATCTGATTTAGGACACTTGTATCAGCTAAAGGGTGACTAGAAGAAGCTATAGGATGAGTTTTACAAGCTAGAAGCTAACATGGTGAGGTGTTTGTTCTTTGGTGGTGCCGCGGCTAGAAAGAAGAGACAAGGAGGATATTTTGAAGCCTTGGTGACCAAGGGGATGAGGTAAGATGTTTGTAAGCTGCTATGGAGCATGTGGGTAAGTCACAAGGTGCTTGGTTGCAAAAGTTATTTCCAAAATGGGTCAAAATGCAAGGAATAAGGTCGCGGGTTCAAATGGGGTTCGGTTAGGGTTTTCTTGTTTATATTTCGTGTGCATTTGCTTAGTAATGATAGATTAATGTTTGTAGGACTTGTATTAATGATTTACATCGGTATTTGGTTTGTGGTTCGGGTTTAAAATGGGTAAAAATGGTAAAATGGTTCGTGGTTTGCATTTAGGTTCGAACTAGGGTTTCTTTGGATTAATTCTTGTACATTGTTGTTATGATGAGGATATAATGATGGAAAATGATTGATAATGTCATAATTTAAGTAATTACAACTTATTTGGGTAGTGGTTGAAGTTTAAAATGGATAAAAATCGATAAACGGGTCACGGGTTACTATTTAGCTCGGGTTAGGGTTTCTACTTGATTTCTTTCTAGTGCTTTCAGTGAGATATGGAGAATGAATATAGGATGTAAAATAAGCATATGACTTGCTTGTAACTTGTACTTAATAGATTGTACAAGATTACTTAGGAAAACGGAGGTAAAACGGCTATTTTAGATATCGTGCATTAATGATTTATACATTATGCATTAAAGACTTGTACCTTACTTTAAAAGGAAAGTTTATTCATATGAGATGTTATATTACTTGTACTTGAGCTTTAGTAGCTTGTGTATTCACTTTAGATGTTTACATTGCCCAAAATTAGGGTTTAAGCATAAACGTTAACGGTGTAGCCTTATTTGATATTATCATTGTAAAATGATGTTAAATAGACAACATATATGTTAAAATAGGTAACATGTCATTGACTTGACATGTTATGAATGTTTGCTTGACATATTCATAGATAATGTGGGTGCGTATGCTCGTTTACTTTAGATATGCAAGTTACTTTGCATATGAGTGAATAGTAATGCAAGTTACGTTGCATTATGAAGCAATAGTGATGCAAGTTACGTTGCATGATAAGAGAATAGTAATGCAAGTTACGTTGCATTATGAGGCAATAGTGATGCAAGTTACGTTGCATGATAAGAGAATAGTAATGCAAGTTACGTTGCATTATGAGGCAATAGTGATGCAAGTTACGTTGCATGATAAGAGAATAGTAATAGTGATGCAAGTTACGTTGCATAATAAGAGAATAGTAATGCAAGTTATGTTGCATTATAAGTTTAAGCAAAAATTTCCTCGTAAAAAGTGGTTCATATATAACGATGAGATAATTACATTGTTGAAATTTACAGGTTGTTACAAGCTAGTTATCTTTATAAACTAATTTGTGATTCATTTCTATGTTGTAGATGTCTGATGTATCGGCATTTGAGATAAGAACTGGATATGAAGAGCAAATGAGGGCTAATTCCGAGTTATAATTCTGTTTAGCTGAGGCAGAAGTAAACTTGTTGAAGGAGAATCCTTGCGCAAAAAGTTGCATAACACGATTTGGTTAGTATCAATTTTCATAATGAATTCTTTCTTTAAAAATATTACTGTCACTATAACAATTAATGTGTTATGTTTTGCCACAGGAATTGAAAGGGAATATACGAGTTTTTTGCAGGGTACGACCTCTAATGTTTGACGAGGGTGCTGACAAAGAAACAAATTCTGTCTCTTTTCCTACAGCAAGAGATAATCTTGGCCGTGGCATTGAATTGTTACAACATGGTAATATTAAAGACTCAATCTTTTGATTTTTGAGCACAATAAGTTTATGTAGTATGTGTGTCTGATGCTTTACATTTATATGTTGTTTTCTCTTATGTGTAAAAAGGGCAAAAGCATTCTTTAATGTTTGATAAGGTCTTTGTGCCCGAATCTTCCCAAGAAGAGGTGTTAGAGGAGGTCTCACAACTCATGCAAAGGCCACTTTTCTCACAAGCTAAAAGGATTAACGAGGTTTTGTTCATTAAAATAGACTTTGGACTTTTCAAATTGAAAGAAAGACTTTGGGTGATGTCATCAAACCATGCAACCTTTCTAGCTAAACTATTTCTAATTTACAGTTTGAGATGACCCACTTTTTCATAAGTACATGGGTCTAAATTGCTACCATTACTATACAGCTTCTGGTATTTTATAACGTACCAGAGTTACTGAGACTCAGCCACATGTTCAGGTTTGTATCTTTGCTTATGGTCAAACGGGGTCCGGAAAAACGCACACGATCATGGGTACGCCCAGAAAATATGACGACAAAGGACTCATACCCATTCTTTAGAACAAATATTCGAGGCCAAGCAAACGCTTCAAAACCAAGGGTGGAAGTATGAAATGCAGGTTGAACTTTTTATCAAGTTTTGTGTTTTTTCTTGGGTTAATAGCATATAATAGCAACGTACTTTTCCATTTGTTCTCTTATTAGATATGAACCCAAAAAAGTACCATAATACCCATCCAATTTTATTTGTTTTGTGTAGATATCAGCAAATTGACCCTTTTTACCTATAAAATCCACGTCACGTGACAGATGGATGTATATGCAACGTCATTTTTTGTAGCGTTGAATTCCACGTCAGCCACCTAATACAGATTATAAGTCTTCTTCCCTAAATTGAAATACATACAACCCTAACACTTTAAACACCTAAATTGTAACACCTACAACCCAAATCCAGCACTATGAATCTTGGGTCTATCTGCGAAAACAAGATCATGGGTTTTCAGAACTTGTTTCACTAATGCAGGAGATTAAATTACAACTGAGACTTCGCCTAGCTGTAGAAAAAAATTGGTCCTAGTTTCTGGGCCGACTTCCCGAGAGCTCGATGTGGGAGTGCTCCTGGGAGATGAGGCAAGTGTCCAATAAGAGGGAGCTTCCATGGTTGTGGAGGAAGGTTATTGTTGGTTTTTCTATGCTATATAAACCAGGAAAACAAAGCTACAATAACAAGAAAGAGAGAACAAGGTATCTAGAGTTCCATTTATATTTCTAGTCAATTGCTTTTTGAGACATTTAAATCACATATGTCATCTATAAATAGATAGATGTAACAAAAATGAGAAAAGTAGATAGACGTGACAAATATGACAAAATTGTTTATGCGTTATCTTCAGGCATATTATAATTTTGTTCAGTAAACTAAACATTCTTTTAGGGTTAATGGCATGTAATAGCAACGTACTTTCTCATTTGTTCCTTTATCAGATACGAACAAAAAAAGTATCACAATAACCTTGTTTTAAAATTATTTTAAAAGAAAATAAAAATCCACGTATTGTTTTTTATCGGTTTAGCCGGTTGCCGGTATGGCCACGTTGCTATTAGATGCCATTAACCCTTTTTTCTTCTTAAGATTTATAATGAAGTGTTTTAACAAGTATTGGTTTTGTAAAGTTTTCGATGTTTAAAATATACAATGAGACGATACGTGACCTGTTGTCAACAACCCGACCCTTAACTGAGTCGTCGGGTACTAAGCAGTATTCAATTAAACATGATGCAAATAACAACACACATATTTCTGACTTGACCATACTTGATGTACGTAGCAGTCGTTACGTGTCATTTTTGTTAAGCCGCGCTGCACAAAGCAGGTATTGACATACCCCCAAACCGTTGGTAATAAAAACGGGTATCTTTTTGGTACGGGTTGTAACAAGCCGGGTTGGGACGACCTAGACACCTTTTGTCCAAACTATTTAGATTATTTTAATAATAATAATCTGATCTCTGAATCAATGTTATTTAAATGGTTTTCTACTTTTTTTATATCGCTAGATCGTGAAATACACATTGTTTCACTTTAGACCATATTTGAGAGATAAACGATTTGACCCATTTTCTTTTGTAGGTTATTTACCCATTATAGATGTTACATAACCTACGTTGACCCATCCATAAGTAAATGATTCAAAATTGCAATCTTTAGTAAGAGGAGCTATTAACGTCTTTTAAATTGATAGGTCTGTAGGCAAGCTTGTGATCTCTTTGGGGAAAACCGAGCATCCTTCTCCTTTGTTAATGTTTCCATTGCAGCATGAAATTTATTTTAAACGTTTAATATAGTGTTTGCTTGGCAACGAGCTTTTAGCTTTAGACTTTGTTTAACGAACGTTTACTGTCAAATGCTAGTTTTGCCAAACATAGCATGTAATGTAAAAACAAAAGATTATAATAGTAAGCAAATGATACTTTACACAACTAAATAAAAAGGTTCTGGCATTTATTCACAAACAAGTTCAAACAAATTATGATTTTTCAAAGATGTTCACATCATTTTTTGTCTAGGCTACTTCCCATTAATCTTTCTTGTCTCGTATAAACATTGATCGCAAACTGTTAAAATTTCCAAACTCTATTTAAAACTTTGGCTGATAATTATGGATGTGATTTGCCTTAGCCGTAGTTTAATCGAGAGTCCATTTGCCTTGCAAATGCTTGTCGCCTAGTTGTTTATCTTGCAAGCATTAACTCTTGAGGCAAAACGAAGTGAGCAAAGTGACTCGTTGATGGAGCTAGGTGCTGGTGAAACGTTTACAACTATTAACGTCTTTGAATCACCACCTAAGCAAGGCTGCTCAAGTCCACCATATAAATAAAAATGTCATTAGCAACATTTAAACGTATAAAAAACACATTTTTTCATAGTGATCATTAGGTGTGTTATGTGTACCTGAAGAAGATAAGCAAGTTTCGAGTTCCTAAAGGGAACATGATCTTCCTTCCTTGCTAAAGAAAAAATAACATCGCTTAATGATGACAAACTTTTGTTGATGGCTTGAGTTTCTTTTAAACGGTCACCAGTTGACCCACTTTTAGAGAGATGTTCACTGCCCGCAAGTTCAATAAGGTTAAGCACACCTTGCACTTGTTGTTCCGTGCTCTAGAAAAAGATTTCGTCATTAGCCATGACTATGAAAAAGATTATATTGTATCAACATGTAAAGAAATGAACCAAAACTGTTTTACCTCGTTATAACCATATATCCGTAGGGTGAAGACAAAATGGCTTCTTGACGATTGTTCATTCATTTGAGTCTTGCATACAGACCTATTAATATGAAAGACGTTAATAGCTCCTCTTAACTAAAGATTGCAATTTTGAACCATTTACTTATGGATGGGTCAGTGTAGGTTATGTAAAATCTATAACGGGTAAATAACCTAAAACGAAAATGGGTCAAATTGTTTATCCGTCAAATAAGTTGGTCAGAACTCAGAAGTGAAACAATATGTATTTCACGATTTTGCGATATAAAAAGAAGTATAAAACCATTTAAATCATATTGATTCAGATATCATATCATTATTGTTAAAGTAATCTAAATAGTTCGGAAAAAGGTGTCTAGGCTGTCCTGACCCGGATCAATTCAACCCGTACTAAAATTTTACCCTTTTTGATAACCAAAGGTTGGGGGTACGTCAATACCTGCTTTGTGCAGCAAGGTTTAACAAAAATTACACTTCACGACTGCTTTGTACATCAAGTATGGTCAGGTCAGAAACATGTGTGTTGCCATTTGCATAATGTTTAATTGAATACTGCTTAGTACCTGACGACTCAGTTAAGGGTCTAGTTGTTGATAACAGGTCACGTATCGTCTCATTGTATATTTCTAACATTGAAACCTGTACAAAACCAATACATGTTAAAACACTTTATTATAAATCTTCACAAGAAAAAACACAAAAATTGATAGAAAATTCAACCTGCATTTCATACTTCCACCCTTGGTTTTGAAGCGTTTGCTTGGCCTCGAATATTTGTTCTAATGAACGGGGTATGAGTCCTTTGTCGTCATAGTTTCCTGGCATACCCATCATCGTGTGCGTTTTACCAGACCCCGTTTGACCCCCGTTTGACCATAAGCAAAGATACAAACCTCATTATATAACTGAGTCTTAGTAACTCTGGTACATTATAAAATACCAGAAGATTTATAGTAGACCCGTGTACTGAGTTAGGTTGTAGTTTATCTCAAATAGTGAATTATAAATAGTTTAGCTAAAAGGGTTGCATGGTTTGATGACATCGCCCAAAGTCTTTCTTTTAATTTAAAAAGTCTGAAGTATATTTTGACACACAAAGCCCTGTGAATCCTTTTAGCTTGTGAGAAGCGTGCATTACCATGTAACCATCCAAGGCACTTGGCACGAGTTGTGAGACTTCCTCAAACACCTCTTCTTGGGAAGATTCAGGCACAAAGACCTTATCAAACGTGAAAGAATACTTTTGCCCTTTTTACACATAAGAGAAAACAACGTATAAATGTAAAGCATGAGACACACATACTACATAAACTTACTGCACTCAAAAGTCAAAAAATTGAGTCTTAATTGTACCATGTTGTAATAATTCAATGCCACGGCCAAGATTTTCGGTTGCTGTAGGAAATGAGACTGAATTTGTTTCGTTGTCAGCACCGTCGTCAAACAATAGAGTCCGTACCCTGCAAAAAACTCGTATATTCCCTATCAATTCCTATGGCAAAACATAACACGTTAATTGTTAGTGACAATAATTTTTTTTAAAGAAAGAATTCAGATTGAAAACTAATACTAACCAATATCGTGTTATGCAACTTTTTGCGCAAGGATTCTCCTTCAACAAGTTTTACTTCTGCCTCAGCTAAACGGAATTGTAACTCGGAATTAGCCCTCATTTGCTCTTCATATCCATTTTTTTATCTCAAATGCCGATACATCAGACATCTACAACATAGAAATGAGTAAAAAATTAGTCAACTTGAAACCAGAGAGCATCCAGGATAAGCCAAGTAACACAATTTTCTGTTTATTACCGCTAGTTTATTCTCTGCAGAAGCATGTTTCTCTTGCAATATCTTTATTTGATCACTCCATAAGGAACACGTTTCCTAACAAAACGACAATGGTTAGTAGAGGTGACAAGTTCATCTCATTTAGTAATAAATGGGCCCATTTAGGTTATGTTTTATCTCTAAATAAGGTCAAACGGGTAAAAATAGCTAGAAGGAACAGGTCAAAAGTGCCCCGAAGTGTAATTTCAATGCATAAAATGTCCTAAATGAGTTTGTACATAAGGTGTTTCGCTCCACCCGCATCGACCCTTTTGAGTTTTGACCCAAAAAAATGACCCATGTTGACCAAGTATAGTTTATAAGTTATGGAAAAAAAAGACATCAAGTACCCACTATAGCTGATGACTTTCCAGTCCACTCCTTGTACTTCAACACTTCGGCCGACAAATCTTCTTGTGAGCTGGCGATCCCGGTCTTCTCTCACTTGTTGTAAATCCAATCTTAAGCTTCCTACTTCACTAGCTGCAGCTTCTCTTAGATTCTTTAACTCAGTGTTACTTGCCTAAAAATAAACCCATAAATATAAAAACTTTGTTGCGGTACAAAAGATGAAGACAATTTATTTAATAAAAATACCCACTTTTGTAGTTGTTCCTGCAAGGAAGTGCATTGGCCTCTTAAGTTGCTGATGTTCTCCAAAACTGCGACCTTTACTTTTTCCGCGTTTTTGAGGATGTCATTAGTTTGATGAAGCTCCGACTGAAGCTTGCTATTGTATTGTTGTAAACTCGTGTTGTATTCTTGTAGTCTCTTGTACATATCGTTGACTGATAAGATCTACGAAACAAATAAATAGAGACTTGAGTGGCAGTCAGATATTCATGAAAGTACAAATCTGTTTATATACATAACCTTTTGATTAGCACTTGTACACTCTCTTTGGGCTCGTTCAAGGTCTTCCAAGATGGAAGCTTGTGATCTCTCTGCAGACAACCGACCACCTTTTTTTCGTTAATGTTTCCATTGCAGCTTGAGATTTATCTTGACCGTTAAAAGTAAAAAACTTTTAAATAACCCAAGTCACTTAAGATGATCAAAATTCAGTACATACCAACTTATTCGATTCTTCTTTCGCAAATTTCTCTTGTAGAGAAGTGTAATTTTTGCGCAACTCCATGATAATCGAATTCAGTTCTTCTTCCTTTTCATTCATTAGCATTTCTTGAACCAAAAAATAGAAAACAAGTTCAGGTTACAGAACTAATCTACTGATCTAACATAGAAACTCATTTAAATAATGCTATTAAAAGTTGTGGTTTAAACTTATACCCATATCAATGCATTTCTGTTCTGCTGATTCAAACATCCTCATATGTTTTTCTTGCTCGAAAAGAAGATCTCTTTCGAGTTCTTGAAACCATTTGATACACATTCTAAGCCTTTTTATATAATCCATCATTGTATCACATTTCTCCTAAAAATCCAACAGAATCAACATAATTTTAGACAAAATTCAAAGGATCTACAGCAAAATACTTGCATTACAAAAAAAATTAATATTTATTAATGTGATTGATCTATGTCTATATTCTGAAAAATGAAATATCTTCTTATGTTACAACACTTTTTTTCAAAATGTACAAATCAATGCTTCAGAATAACAAAGATTACTTGCATCATGACAATCGTTAATAATATTAGCGTACTGCTATTTTGTTACTGATCATAACAACATGAGCTAAAAAAAGCCGGTTAAACTATGCCGGTATTATGCTTTCAATAGCATTTCTTGAACCAAAAAAATAGACAACAAGTTCGGTTTTACAGGAATAATTACTGTTCTAAACAAGAAAAAATCATTTAAATAATGCTATTAGTGTTGAGTTTCTAATGTTTGTGTGTATCAGTTTATGATTAAGATTAATATCCTGACTTGATGTGTATATCAAATTGCTTGATAATTTAACCTAGACCTATCAGTATCCCTACGCTAGTATGCCAACCATCCCCTGTCTCTATAACTCCCCATTGAATGTCCTACATAGTCGATTGCTTCCAACTGCCTCACCGCAACCCACTCTCACACCCCAAAACATAAGCCTATCGATTCACATCACATAGACGCGAGATCCCCCGCCCTACGCGCCGAGACGCCCTTCTCGGATCAACCATTTGATACCACATTTCTAAGCTTTTTGTTTAATCTCATTGTATCAATTTCTCCTAAAAAATCCAAAGATTCAAACTTAATTTTAGTCAAATTCAAAGGATCTACAGCAAATACTTGCATTACAAAATAATTAATATTTTTAATGTGATTGAATCTATGTCTCTATTCTGAAAAATGAATATTTTTTATGTTACAAACACTTTTTGTCAAAATGTACAATAATGTTAGAATAAAAAGATTACTTGCATCATGACAAATCGTTAATATATTAGGTTCTGTATTTTGTTAATGATCAAAACATCATCATAACAACATGAGCTAAAAAAAGCCGGTTAAACTATGCCGGTATTATGCTTTCAATTGGTTACAAAATTACTATGAAGGGTACCAAAATGCAATTGTTGTGCAGATAATTTCTAAGAATACATTTTCGTAATCACTAAAAGATGTAAATGATGTATCTCTTGATTATTTATGATATGAATACGTAGCTACAATTCTACAACAAACACTTTTACGTTAAAATTTCTAAAGGATCATTCGAGTCAAGTAACATAACATAAGGTCCAACAACAAAAATGAAC